>LASQ02020236.1:0-16243 GCA_001272955.2 Urostyla sp. PUJRC_G1 | reverse complement strand
AATGGAAAGAACGATTTTCTAACTTTTATAAATTTTAATAAATAATAATTATTTTGTAAAATTCCTATAATTTTTGATCCTCAGCATTTAATTTAAAATTAGACTATAGAAATAATTAATTATAATAATAATTTGAACTAGAATTTATAAAACAATACTTTTACTATAGTTAATTTTGAAAATGTAATGAATTAATCTTCTTAATATATTTTCATTGACTTTTAAAGTACAACAACTTAAGAAATTACTTTTTACATATCACTTAATAATATCATTAATTTAGATAAAATATTCTGTAGTATTAGTTCATTACTTTAATATAATTAAAATTATTCTAAATTAGAGAAAATTAATTCATAAATGTTCAGTTGTACATTATTAATATAAAACATAAAATAATAAAATTTAAATTCTAACTTATTTGATGATTATAATAACCACATAGATTTTATAATGCTTTCACTTGATGAGATTTCTTGGAAAAAAATTTTACATTCATAAATTTTTATATAAAAAAAACCAAAAATTTAAAGTATTCAGCCATACTTTATCTTAGAGAGCAATTGCAATAAATAAATATTTATCTAAGGTCACAATTTTTAACCTAATCTTTTGGTAAATTCATAATAAAATGATCTAGATTGTATTATTTTTAATTCAAGCTTGATTACTTGCTCACAAAAGAATTGTACCTTGATTAAAAATGCCAACTTAACAAATTAAATTGCAAAAATATATTTGAGCAACTCATAAATGATTAATAACTTTTAATTAAATTAGACTTTATAAGTAGGCTAAATAATTATTTATAAAAATATATAGGTTATTCCTATTTTAAAATAATAAAATATATTTATCAATTCAGATTATGCTATATATTTTAGAACATATAATTAAGTTATTAGCATTGAATATTTAGAGTTATATTAAAATAATGTTTATTGTTAAATGAATCATTTGCCTATGAGTGATTTTCAAAATGATAAAAAAATTATTGCTGAAATATAACTAAAAAATAACGATCTTATAATTAAATGTAATATTACATAAAATATTATTTATTAATATTATGAATAAAATATCTATTAATTTAACCTTAAAATTGTAGATGAAAATAAATTCAATTTATCAACTCATTAGAATTAATTAGCAATTATTCCTTAGATATAAAATTAAGTTTAAATATTCCCACCTATTTTAGTATGCAATAATCTATATCCATAGTATATGGAATTCTAATTTTCTAATAATCTTTAATTATCTGAAAGTTTTATACTTTAATAATTATTAATAAATGACAAATACTAAATATTTAAAAATATAAATTAAAATTTTTATGCTTAGATATATATTCCTTGCATCAACAAAAATAAATTTGTTTCAAATCAATAAAATATGCATTTAAATTTAACATTTTTTGAGATAAAATTTACATTCAATTCGATAAGAATAAACAATGTTTAAAATACAATTATTATTTTATCTAAAATCATCATAGCTTAATAATATTTTATTAATTCTTAATTATACTTTTAAACTGATAGATTTTAAGAACTAAAGATTTTAAATTCTTAATTTAAATTATATTGTAGATCAAAATAAGAGGAGAAAACAATAAGTCTTTTATTTTTAAACTCGAACGGAGAAATTTTTTGCTAAGTTGATCATTTTAAAAATCTTAATGATATTTAAATTTACCTATTTAATGGAAGAGAAAACATAGAAATAGCAGAAAGAGTCTTAAATTAATAAAATAGTATTTAATATTTACAATCTTCTTATTTAAAAGCTAGATTTCTTCTAAATACATAAATGCTGGAAATTGATAAAAAGATTTACTAAGTATTCATATAATAATTATAAAATAATTTAAAGATTGAAATATTTTCATCTAAAGAAATCTTGCAAACTATTTATTAATCTAATGTAGCATGTTTACTTTATTAAAGGAATGAAATTGATTAATATAATTTTTATGATGCGATATATGTTGATGCAGATATTATAGATAACATAATTATATGTAATTATTATTAAATTATTTCTGAAGTCTTATTTGAAGAATAAAAATATTTTAATTAACCTTTATATTTTAAAGTTGAATTATAAATAGAAAACATAATTATTAATCTTGATGAAGCTAACCCCTATATTATCATTATACCTCCACCTGTAATAAAAGAAGTATATCCATCATTAATTTTTTAGAACACTCTTTAAAACTTTGATTCAATTTAAATTTAATTATAAATAAACAAAACGAAATAAATTTTATCAATTGAATTGCCTTCTAATTTAGTATGTTTATTTTCGTAAGATAAATAATAACGAACCTATGAGTTTCAAATAAAAAATATAGAATTATAAATAATTGATAATGATTATTAACAATTTAATATAAATTGTTTAATAGAAAAATAAAATATTTTTAAAGAATAGGGTATATATAAAGTATCTTTAGGAATTTCTAAAGATATAAAGTTATAAAACTATTAATTATTTGTTGTTTAACCTTAAATTTATTTAAGAAATATAATCCCAGACTCTTTTTATTTAACAAATTAAATTAAATGCCTTATTATTGAAGGAAATTTTGAAGGAATTTAAAATTTTGTTATAAAATAAAATTATATTGATAGATTTATAATTCAATTAGGAGATTTTCCTTTAAACTAATATAGAATTAGTTAAATATAATAATTCTTCATGAATATTACATTTTAAGATGTTGGATCATTGTAATTAGGTAGATTGCCATAATCTTACAATATTTAAATTATTGATACCAATTTTTAAAAGGTTATAAGCTAAGCTTTTATGAAATTATTAGTTAAAGAGGATATAAAAATTCTAGACTATTATCCAAAATACTCTTATATATATGGAATAAGCCATAATATTACTATTAAATTATAAGCATTAGATGAAATTGATACATGTATTTTACAAACCTAGAATTTTAATAGGCATTATTAAAAATTAAAAAAATTGGATGACTATACTTATACTTGTGAAAATATTCCATATAATATTAAATAGTTTTAAGTCGGTTAATCCTTTTCTATAAATTAAACTTCTTAAAATAATTCATTTATAGAAAAATCAAATTTACTACCTTTATATTTTATGATGCCAATTGTAAAAATTTTCTACATGTATCCAAGTAGTGGCCCAATTAATGGAGGTACTTAAATTACAATAATAGGTTAGAATTTTTTATATATTTTGGATCAAAATGAAGGTTTAATATGTAAATTTGGATAAATTAGTGTATATGCCTTACCATTAAATAATAATAAACTTTAATGTACATCTCCATAAATTCATAAGTCTAAATCAGTTTCTTTAACTATTTAAAGTACAAATATGAAATATTATCTTCTTCAGAGCAACGAATTAACTTATGAATTTGAAGAAATTATTTAAATTACTTAAATTTCCCCACAATAAATTAATTTAACTGCAAATTTCATTGAAATTTAAATAGAAACACTTAATCCGATATTATTATTATCCTAAAAAGCTATTTAATGTAATTTAAAATCAATATCTAATTAATTAAGTTATACTATTGAAGTTTCCTTATTAAATTTTGATAATTATGGGATTATTTGCAAATTTCCTACTAATATTTCAACAGTTAGTTCTTAATAAATATAAAGTAACTAAATTTATAAAATTGGATTAAGTATAAATGGAGGGTATGATTTTATTTATGCAAATTAGACACTGACTTCAATTTAGCAATTTTAGATTTCAAACTAAGTTAAGGTTGATTAATCATAAATTTTTAATATTAATTATGTATACCCAGCAAATAATGTAGAAATTTTACCTAATAAAATATATATATTTAATGTATCACTCATTCCAATTGAAAATTAATAAAGCCTTTTATAAAGAATATATTGCATATTTTCTAGTAATTATAATTAAATTAGTTATATGAGTGAAGCAAAATAATTAACTGAAAATTTGCTGTAATGCGAATATTTTAGTCCTAGCAAAATTAATTATAATTATTTTTAGAAACTTTATCTCCGTTTATAAACTCATTATTAATTTTAAGAAAAGAATATTTATGATAATGTAATTATATTGAAAAACATGTAAAATTTATAATTTTATAATCTTTATTATAGAACTGATGTTTTATCCTTAAACTCTTTTGATGGAATAGATTCAGATTATAATTTAAATATTTCATATGATTAAAAGTTATTATAAAATCCAAACTTAAATACTTCTTTTAGTATTCAGCTTTAAGAAATCCAATTAGAAAATAAAATACCAAATAGAGACTTAAATTTAATTAATTCTGCTAAATTAATTTAGCCTGAAAATCCAATTTATATTTTAAAGAATTCTTAATATGATAGAATTATTGAACTTTAAGGAGAAAATATTTATGTAGAAGGTTAATCAATAAATTGTTTATTTAAATTTCAAAGATTTAATAAAGAAATCACACTATATACAGATATATTATTTTTAAGTGTTGAATATACTAAATTAAAAATAATTTCAAAATTTTAATGCATCATCCCAAAATCTTAAATTTTAAATTCTAATTTTGATTAGGAAGTTTTTCTTACTCTCTAATATAATAATTAAATAAACCTGGAGAATTAAATTTAGTTATCTTTATATGAAGAATAGATTATAAACTCATTGAGTCCTCTAATATTACCACTTAATAATTATTCTAAAATTTAGATTATTGGTAATAATTTTATTCCATATTTAAATTATATATGCGAAACTATATATTAAGGCAACAATTTTTAGTAATAAGCAATTTATGTTGATAAAAATGAGTTAACATGCATAATTAAACCTCTAGCCAGTAGTAATGGAGATCAAATTCAATTAAACATAATTTTATTTGAAATTAATGAACTCTTATATTCTTAATATTTAACATTTACATAAAGTGAAACAATTAATCTTTTATCTGTTACTCCTTAATCTGCATTCTCTGGTACAAAAAATATTTATGTCAATGTTTAAGGAAATAATATTGCAAATGATTGTTTATGTAAATTTAATAACCTTACATTATAAAAAACATTATTTAAAACATCATCAATGGTTTTATGTGAAGTTCCTTTGAATTCAATTTAAGATTTATATAAAATAAATTAAACATCGAATTAATATGGATATTATGTTAATTTATTTTTAGTGTGCCCCATTTCCTAAAAATAAAGTTATAACAAACTGTAATTTTTAATTAAATATAAAATTGAAATATCCAATATGTCAAAATATAGTTTCAGACAAAGTAACTTACTTTCAAATCCTTATGTATATATATATGGGAATAATTTTAATTCTAATCAAATTTGTGTATTTAGTTCTAATAGAAAAACATTGGAAAGCTATATAAGCATATTTTATAGCTAATATTTAATTTAATGTTTAATATAAGAAAGTCTTTTTGATAATATTTAAACATAAAAGATAAATTTCTATATCAAGGAAATAGATACTACTAATACCTCAATAATCTATTACTCTAATTCAATAGAATTATATTTTTTACCTAACTTATAAATATTTCCTATATTTGATCCTTCAGCAGAGATATTCTTTTATAATGATATAGATTAAATAGTATAATTTACAGCAATTATAATGGATTAAAATGATAAACCTTTAAATACTTTAGATACATCTACTAAATATTCTTGTGTCTTTGGAATATTCTATAATTATGAATCAGAATTATAAGTATCAGAAGATTAATAATTCTTTTACTGTGAATTACCATACATTTAAGGGTATGAAATTTTTTATATTAATTTTATTTAGATCAACTTCTACTTTTTCAATGTAATTAAAAGAAGTTTAGATTGATGGTGAAATTTCGTACTCTAATGCAATATCTTTATTAATGTAATAATTGGCTGAAGTATATTCAATTGATCCTTAAATCGTTCCTGCTTTATAAGAATTAACATCATAAATAACTGTATATGGTAGTAATTTAGTGACATCAAAAACTTATCTTTTAATAAATGAAATATGGAAAGTATAGATGACAGTTACATCTTCTACTCAGGGCACCTTTATACCACCCAGTTATAAAGCAGTAGGAATATATAAAATATAAGTTTCTAATTCCCTTAAAAAATTTCCAAATATTTTAAAGAACAATTTAGTGATTAAATATATATAATTGCCAGTAATAGAAAATATATCTCCTTCAATAATAATTCTCCATCCAGCAAATACATTGTATACAATAATTTCTGGAGCAAATTTTACTAAAAATTCAATTTGTTAAATTAATAGCATAAGCACAAATACAATATATATTAGCAGTAGCATAATATAATGTGAAGTACCAGTTGGCATTGCAGGTGCCAAAAAGTAAATTAGAGTTCTCTAAAATAATCTATATTTAAACAAAGAAAACACATTTTATATAACTTATAAAGCTTATACATCAGTGACTAAATTAGAACCTTCAATTGTATTGAGAAAGAATATTAATACAATGCTGAAAGTATATGTATCAAGTATACCTAGTTTATTAAATAATAAGCAATTTTGCTAAATAGGTACATCAGTAGTAGAAGTTAGCAAAATTGAAGAATATTTTGATACTTTAACAAATTCTAATGTGACAATATTCTATTGCAAATCTCCATTTATAGGTACTGCATCAACCCTCAATGTTGAAATATTAACGGAAACTGGAATATTTTCAGCAAGTAATAAAAATGTTAAATTTATTGATAGTCCAAAGTTATTAAGTATTAGCCCTATTAAAATGCCTTAAAGTTACACTGGTCTTTTAACATTGACTGGGGATTATTTTGACTCATCTTTTACTTATTATTGCTACTTTAAGAGAAGATTTACCTTTTTATTTTAAACATTGGCTACCTATGTTAATAGTTATACATTAAAATGCTAATTTCCAACCACAAATAATTTCAAAAGCTAATTCATAACAGTTTCTGTAACTCTTTATGATACAGCTTCAAATTTTGAGCATAGAGTTTAAGGATTTGGAAAATTTATTCTATATACATAGCCTCTGATTATTGATTTAAATCCAAAGTATGGAACCTTAATAGGGGGTTCTAAAATTTATATATAAGGAACAAATCTTGTATAATCATATGGTGGAGTCTTCTGTAAATTAGGCTCATCAGTAACCTAAGCAACTATTATTAAAATGAATACATTAATAACCTGCATAACACCATCATAATCAACAAGTGGGGCATATAGTTTATAGCTTTCAATAGATGGAGGAAACATATATTTTACAAGTACAATTTCTTTTGCCTACTATACTACCCCGACAATAACATTTTATCTTCCAGTTGAATAAGGAATATATGGTGGGTAGGTCATTTAAATATCAGGTTCATCTTTCGATACAACAATGTCTTAATTATATTGCAGATTTACATTTGGAACAAGTGGAGAATCTCTAGATATTTTAGGCAAAATTGTATCATCCACTCTAATTTACTGTTATGCACCAAAGTATGTCAGTATTGATCAAACAATCTCATTGAGCATTTCCTATAATTTAGTGAGCTTTTATACGGTTTCTAATGGAGTCATTAAATACAGCGGCAAATCTCGTATCTACTCAGTTTACCCAACATTTGGATTTGCCGATTCAACAACGTATTCGACCAAGTTAACTATAGCAGGATCTTCTTTAAGTGATAAAACATTGGCCTCATTTGGGAACTTTTCCTATGGCTAAGCATTTTCTTCAGCAACTAATATTGCAGCACTACCTAACTTCATCAATATTTCCTACTTTGACAACTCGAGTGTATTCTCTGACAATAGAGCCACTGTAGAAATTGGCAATTCAGTAGTTGGCTACTCCCTAGACGAAGTAGTATACACTTATATCAACCATTTCAGTATAGACTACATGTCACCTGAAATTGTATCAGTCATTGGGGATTATGTGACATTCTTTGGCGAATCCTTTATAAACTCTCCATATTTGAATTGCAAATTTGGTACCATACTAGCCAGTTATGCTGAATTTGTCAACTCTACAATGATCAAGTGTGCAACACCTATAATATCAGATACATCTCTCAACTACACAGTATAATTGACTTACAATGGGCTTGAATACCAGTATGTGATAAATAGTAAGACAAATATATCTTATTCATTGCGATTCTCAGCAGATATTGTTGTTACTTCAATATCTCCGAATATTGCTTTTAGTAATGCTTAAAATGTGGAAGTAAAAGTCTATGCTTCACCGATTACAGACGTTTCCACATTATCTTGCAAGCTTCATGATTATGTGACTAGTGGAACTTATAATGTTGATGCCTTTGGTGCCACCTACGTACTATGTATAATTCCTTCATATTCTTTCTTATCAAACGCAGCCACTACTGCAATAAACAGTGATGGATCTTTTATAATTGAGGTGAGTGATAATGGTCAATAATTTTCAAACTCCCTTCTCACCTTCAAGTATATTGTACTTAACTAAATGGAGGGTATATCTCCTCAAAATGGACCTGAAGCAGGAGGAACCATCATTGATATATCCTTGAAGGACTTGCCTTATTCAGCAACTACTTAAGCATATTGTGTTTTTCCTGGGTATGTAGCTTAGGCAGCTAATTAGATCAGTGCCACTTTGATTTAATGTACAAGTCCACTTATCATTAAGGATATTACCAATGTTTTATCTTATACTACATACTCAGTGGCTACAGTTTAGCTACAAATTATAGGTATTACTTCATCTACTTTTGATTTTGTATACTATAAAGACTTTTCTTTGAGTTAAGTTGTCCCATCTAATAGGTACCTACCTACTTCATCAACTTCAGTATTGTTAATTGGAGAGAATATATTGCCATTGATTGGATAATTGTAGTGCAAATTAGGCTTTTCCACACCATAAATAGTTGCAGCGACATTTATTAATAACCATACTGTATCTTGCATTGTTCCATCTTATTCAGGTACACTTCCTTATACAATTCCCATTTCATTATCACCTGATGGGGGAGATTCTTATACAAGTGCAGTTAACTTTGTTTATAGAAAGGCTGATGTTCTCACTTCAATCTCTCCAAATTAGGGTTATGTAGATGGGAATACTTATATTGCTGCTAAATTTACTTATTTTTATGATACTTCTTCTTCTACTGCAGAATGCAAATTTTAAACAGGTATTTATTCTTTAACTACTCGAATTATTGCTAGTGACTCCACTCATGTTTACTGTTATTCACCTCAAGCAGATATGATTGATGGGAGTTTAGCTAGTGGAGGGACTGTTGACTTTTCAATATCTTCTAATGGTTATGATTACTCTAATACTGTGACTTATTAATATGTAACTAAACCTACTATAACTTTAATTTCACCTGATTTTGTTATTAATAACCAAAATGACTTAATTACTATATTTGGTAGCACTATTGTTCCTATTGGCGGGGCAAGTATAAAGATAAGATTAATTTCTAGTGATGGGGTGCGGTCTAGTACCGTTTCAACTATTTTCTATACTTCTTCCTCTTAAATTGCTTTTACTTTCCCATCATCTACTTTCATATTTGAGGACTTTGTAAAAGTTGAAATAAATTGTGATGGACAAAACTACATTATGGCTAATGAAAGGATAACAGTTTATAACGTAATAACTATATCTTAAATAAAACCAACAGTATCATATACATCATCAACTGCATCGACAATAACCCTATATATCATTGGAGCTAACTTTTGGGATACAGCAGGATACTCAGATATATAATGCAAATTTGACTGGCAATCTACAACCACCTATTCCCCTATAACTTATGTTAATTCGACCCTTGTACTTTGTGATACCTCATCATAGTCAATAGAAGGAACTCTTAATGTAAAGATGTTTGTTTAAAGCACTTCTTTTACAACAACTAATACTCTGCAAGTACTGTTTATTACACCACCAATAGCAGCAGCGACGAACGTATCCTAATACTATTTAACCTATGATACACCTGAGTTTGTTTAAGTTTATGGTTCATATTTAAGCAAGTCATCTTATCTATTTCTGTAAATTAACAATGTGATAACTTAAATTTCTTCAACATCATCTCAAGTGTTCTAAATGCCAAAAAGTTTAGCGGTTGGCACATATACTTTAAGAGTTTCCACTGATGGAATGATATATGTAGCAGGCCCATCAATATAAGTATAAACCTGCGCAAGTGGTTCAGTATGTACTTCACATTCAGCAACATAATGTGCGACTGGTTCCTATTGCTCAACTTATTTCCAATATAAATGCCCAGTAGGATAATACTCAAGCACAGTCAGTAGCACTCAATGTCTCCCATGCACAGGCGGTTATTGTTCCACCCGAGGTCTATCATTAATTCAGTCCTGTCCATTAGGATATGTATGCGATTCAACTGAGGCATATTCATCATCATCTGAGATTCCTATTTGCCCAGCTGGCTTTTACTGTAATAAGACTACAACTTAAATTGATTACACAAACATAAACAAAGCTAATAATATGCAATCATGTCCGAATGGGTATTGGTGCCCACGAGGTACCTACAAAAACTCCACCTTTTCCTTTATAGGAGATCTCAGGTCACCTCAAACATGCTAAGATGGGGTATTATGTGCGCAGAATGAAAACTTAACATTGACAAACACGGATTCAGGTGCGAAATCTCCCTTTGGTATTTAAGACTGCTCGGATGGTCTCTATTGTGAAGAAGGCATGCCAAAAACGTGTCCACAAGGTCATTAGTGTTATTATGGTCATTAGGAGCCATGTGAACCAGGTCTATACTAGAATAGCACTGGGTAATCAACTTGTAATCTTTGTCCTCCGGGTACATTCTGCTACTACCAAGGCAATATTGAACCATACTAATGCAGACCAGGCTATACTTGCTAATATGAGGGAAGTTCATACCCAGCTTAATTATGCCCGGCTGGATCATTTTGTGAGATTGGTGTGGCAACTAATATGTCTGATTCAACGATTCAACTATAATATCGACCTTAACTTTGCTATGCAGCTACCTATTGTTTGGCTGGAGTGTCTACACCTGTGGTGAATGTGTCAAATCCTTAAGCAGCATAGGAATGCTAAGGTGGAACCTTCTGTAAAAACGGTACAGCATCTCCTAATGGCGGTGGCCAGTGTGAAGAAGGCTTCTATTGTCCAAAAAACTCAGATAAGCCCATCCCGACAGAACCAGGATACTTCTCATCAGGTACAGCCAATTAATCACCATAACCCTGTCCTGCTGGCACATACTAAAATGAGGGACAATAAGCATCGTGTAAACCATGCAAAGAGGGATTTTATTGTCCAATCCAAGCCATGATTGATCCCCTGCCATGCCAACCAGGTACATACAATAAGAAGACTGGTCAATCGTAGTGCTCCTAATGCCCAGAAGGTACCTATTCAAGCGCCTACTAACTAACTTCCGAATCATAATGCCAATCATGCTAAGAGAAGTTCCTCTGCAAAGACACAGGCCTTATAAGTATGTTTGGAGCAATTCCTTGTTAGGAAGGTTATTATTGCAAGGATCACACAACAACATCTGATATGATAGGAAATCCTTGCACAATTGGATACTATTGTGCGTCAGAATCCTCCGAGCTTGCAGACTTTCTAATTTGTGAAGCAGGTTATTACTGTCCACCAGGTACAGCCACATCAAACTATAAATAGAACGGATGCTTACCAGGCTACTATTGTCCGATGGGAACTGCAGGATCTTTAGATTCTAATGGACGCTATTAATAAATCTATTAAATCGACAAGACCGATCTTATTAATGCAATTAACTAACTTGCAGCTAACATAAAGAAAACTTTCACTACATAAAGTTATCAAGCCCTTGAAATTTAATATTAGGAAGCAAAAGCAAAAAACGATTCATCAAAAATGGACACTGCCTTATGGGACTAATACATGTGGAAGTATAATCAAAATCATATGGCAGATCGTCTTTAATACCTAAAGTACATTTAAGCTACTGAAGAATGCCCATAAAATGATATATTCCCTCAAGAGTTAATTGATACTTACTTTTAAGGGGGGAAGAATTTGATATGCCCAAATGGTACCTACTCAGACCGTGGCTCTGCCTGTATTGGATAATGTTATAAATCAGTAACAATAACCCAGCCAGTAGGGGTACTAAATCCAGTTTCAGACGTAGTTGATTCATCTTCCTTAAATTCAAAAGATCGTTTAAGAGTAAATATTTTTACATTGATGTTATAATTATTATAGAATTTATAAGATTTTAGTGACTACTCAACACCTATTTTTGATGATTTGTAGAAATATACCATAAAGCCATTAGGAATCGCGAAAATAGTCCTCGACTTTACAGATCTACCTGAGAAGATCAACTACAATGATCACTATATAATAGCAATTTTAGATGAAAATAAAAATCTTCAAACTCTTCCCAACTATTTTACTGGATCTTAGTCATTGGGAACTGAGTCAACAAATAAGAGAACAGTTTTAGAGCTGCGACTATTCAACTGGCAAAACATTGATGTGTCATTCTACATTGGGGTTTATATTTACAACTCTCTTTATTAGCCATATCTCTACTACTTTCAAAATAAAGTGAAGATCTACTTCTATAATGCCAATAGACAAGAAATGTTCACAAATAAAACTTGGGGAATTTTGATTGATGATTCGCAATTGTCAGGCTTAACTATCCCATACAATGCACCAGACTTTGGAGCTGAGCCACCTTTTTATATTGACATGACATCTACCAATTCTGGTGTTAACTAAGTTACTAAAACTTTGTCCAAGGATGTATACGATTCTACCTATTGGCAATCAAAGCAGATAAATGCTGTTATTATGCAATGGATTCCCTTCTTCTCTAATTGTGATGGCTATGACGCTCACATCATATTATATGATCTGTTCGAGTACAATGCAAATTGCTCATTACCTTCGTATGATCAAATTAGAATAGTCAATCCAATTCCTTCATCTGGCTTTGATCCTGTGGCTGATTAATGCAACTTGAGGATGAAGTGCAGATACGACGAACCTCTAAATGTAACTACAGCCTAAACCACCCGTTGGTATTAAATAACTCAACAATAGGACCTATTCTACATAACTAGAGAGCCAATATCTATAGAAACATTTATGGGACGTACTAAAGGCGATGCAAGCTTAAACCCATAAACCACCTACATTAATGAGATAAGTAGTGGAGCTGATTCAATAGTGCCAGCCACTTTTTATCCCGAAATAGGCAAATAAGGTGTTCCATCTGTTGTCACAATCAACTTCTACTACTATTAGGAAACCAAGTCCAATAAGTAAATGTCGAAAGTGCAAGTATTTCTTCAAAACTACACAGACTATGGCAATCAATCAAACTAGGAATATACCCTGATTATTAACTATGAGGCACTCTCTTATTTCAACTTGATAAATTCGTTCCAGTTTTCTGTGCCCATTTATATCCTCCTATTTTCACTGGTCTCCATAATTTTGGTGCTTGCCTTGGTGATCTTTTGGCTAGTTAACTTGCAGTTTTCACAAATAAAGAGACCACCTTACCTAAGGTTCAAGCATATGCTTAAAGTTACGATCTTCCCTCCAGCTAAAGGCGCAATAATAGCTTCGGTGCCTGTGCTGATTTTGATTGGGCTATTGAAGTTTTGGCAGGACTAGCACGTTTTTATGGATACTGTTGCTGATTGGTCCTCCCTTGGTACCTAACTGACAGGTGATCAAATTACCGCAAATTAAGGTGGCAGATTAGGCATCATTCTCATAATATTAGGAAGTAATTTTCATTTTTTTATTTTATATCTAGTTATATTCATTTCCTATGGAGGGTACAATATTATATCGAAGCCTTCAGTTGAGGAAGAAAAGGAGATTCGTAATAGGAAAAGAGAGTAGCGTGCAAAAGAAAACCTCGAACTGTCCATCAACTCCGACTCGGATATTGGTGGTAACGATGACAATGATATTTTGGAGAAGGAAGAAAATGTGAGAATAAGATAGGCAATCGATTGGAAGCGTCGCCATTTTTTCGTTTCGTGCCTCACCTCAGCAATGTTTTTGATGATAAAGCTCGAGTTTTCTTATTAAACAATTTTTGCTAAAAACGTGCTTATCTTCTTGTGCGGATTTACTCTGTTAGACATATTTATTGAGGAAGTGCTAGTTCGAAATATTATGGGCGAAGCTTTACTAGTATCACCGTTATTAGGGTAAATCTTTGTATATAATTAACAATAGATCATTCATGGTGACTGAATTTGTCATGACTATGGGCGCCAGTGACTTTCAAACCTTTGTTATCTCATACTTTGTTGAAACAGGCTTAGTCATAGTTTCACGCACCTATATTGGTCCATTTGTCGAGAAATTGGAAATTCTTCTATAAAAACTAATCATAAAACTTAGTTTAAGGTTCAAGCTCTTTGAATACATCTTCAAGGCAACTCTCAAAAGACAATTAAAGTAATTTTTTTACCAACTTAGATAATAAATTTTTTAGCTAACAACTTTAACTCATTAACTTGTCTGAGTACCACAATAATGATAAGGGCGAGAAGAAGTTTGGCACTCTTGAGAAGGGGGAAGGTATGGAGGCGCTTTTACGATCTGTGCATTAGTATGCAGTGCATACTCAATCGCTCTTCTTGACTCCAATTTTGCTTGCTTTCATTATCCTCTTTTCCAATGAGACTAAAATTCCTCAAGGATATAAAATTAGACAGCATGACTTGAACTACTATTTAATATTCTCAATGATAATAATCATCCCAAATATGATCATAGATGTGTTTTTGTTGCACATATTGGAGATATTGCATGGATATAAACTGTATGATTACTTCACATATTGTGACTATCGCTATCGTCATCGCACAAAGAAGTGGCTAGTTTACTAAAACTTAGACAAGTCAATCATGCATCATTGGAGATCATTGGATAACTTAGCCTTCTCAAGTTAGTACTACTTCATAATAACACTCACTACTTGGGGAATTGTAATTAAGATTTCCTTTTTAATAAGCTATAGCTATTTAACTACTTGGGAATGACAGCCATGCTAAGGAACTCTTACAATGCGTTTGCGGATCCTGTGCTAGGCTTCTATGTGCTCATTCTAGTTTGTGGCCTATTTCCCATAAAATTTATCCTGAATCTAGTAAAAATAAAAATTAAATTCTTAAAAATATTGTTTAGATTTCGCAGTATTTGCGAGTGTGGGACATAAATGTGGACGAGAACCTACGAATAGATATCGGTGCCATCAACCGTCTAGATAAGGACAATAATATGAAGCGATTAGTGAGGCAAATCCAATCGAATCCATTTAGACATAAATTCATGCGTCACAATCGAGAATGGGTCATCCGCAACATAGCAGTGGTTTTAGGAGGAAAGAACTACATAAACAACGCTGGCTCGGAGTACGAGCTGCTAATGAACATCTACTAAAAGGCAATAAATGCAGAAGCCATTGATGAAAAGCTCAAAATCGAGCAAGAAAAGATAGCATAAGATTTGGCAATGCTTCCCTATAACCGTCATTAAGATGAAGGAGGAGATGTTTTAGTCTCTGACGATTCCATTAGTGACTTGCCTGTCTATAATTGGGATGTGCCACTAGAATTAACAAAACCTCATGTGTAGAACATTGCCTAATTATGGCTGAACTTTGCCCGATAAAACATGCAATTAAAAGAAATGGTGAGCGACCTCGTTATCAAGAAACTGAAGAACTATTGCCAAAGATGCAAGTCATAATTTAGGCTCCAAGTAATTCAAAAATTAGGCTTTAATGAAGTTGTTAAGCGATTCAAGTAGCAAACCATCGGTATACCGTTCTCAAAATCTAGGTGGCGCCGTTTTTATATGAGGCATTAGTTGTTCATCACATTATGCATGGAATGTGCTTATATTGACAACTTAAAAGCAGCTTCAATGAAGGAAAAGGATGGAGATCTATACAAATTGATTCAAGAGAATGCAATCAAAAATATAGGAGCTTAAGATCTTTTTGTGGCTAAATCATTAAAAAAGCCCTATGTAAGGAAGATAATTATGCAGTGGCTCTAATATGCAAGGTCTAACCTCCTTCATTAAATATAACCTAAAGTAACTTTTTCATACCTAATTTTAAATGTAATAGTTTTTAAGATAAGATAGTGAATTAATTATTGAATGAATTAAATTAATTGAATATAC
>LASQ02020073.1:0-10904 GCA_001272955.2 Urostyla sp. PUJRC_G1 | reverse complement strand
GAGTTATTAAACTAAAGTCCCCAAACAAAGTTTATCCAAGCATAAATTGATAACTCCATATACATTTCCGTAAAGAACTACAAAGTGAAATTATAAGTCATCTTATCCCAAATAAATTTAAGAATAAATCCGAGTCCTTTGACTCTCCCTAGACCTGTCTTCAGGATATACATTACTGGATATGAAAGCAACATAAGTAAGAAGAATTCAAGCTTTTGATAATAATTTGTAACCAGCAAAATTCCTGAAATACTCAAAATTTCATAGTTATCACCCAAAGAGTAGTCCTTTAATTCATCTAAGTTCATTAGGAGATCGAACTCTTAAGGTAGCTAATTAAAATAATCAATTAAGGCAAAACCTAAATAACTATAAGCTGTCAAAGTTAATGAGTGGAATTTCACGTTTATTAATGGCA
The DNA here is from genome assembly GCA_001272955.2 of Urostyla sp. PUJRC_G1. Taxonomy (NCBI): domain Eukaryota; phylum Ciliophora; class Spirotrichea; order Urostylida; family Urostylidae; genus Urostyla; species Urostyla sp. PUJRC_G1. The sequence continues at coordinate 10,486 of LASQ02020073.1, read as the reverse complement.
CAAAATATATTATTTGTAAGTAATTAAACAAATTCCACAAATGTTATAGGCCGTCTCCACTATATTCATTGAATATCAAAATTTAAATTTACAGTATAACTTATAGAGCTAGGTTAATTATTAATATTGCCGTCAGAATGCCTTAAATTGAACTCCCTATTGAACCAATTTAGCTTGATTCTGATAAACGTAAAGTTTGTTTAGAAAACTTATAGAATATGGTTTATTAGCCAATTTCAGTTCCATAGTAATAAGAGGAAACTAAGCCTCTAGCAATTGTAATAGATAATTACTATAAGTTTACATTAAAAAAATAAATTTTACTTCATATCCATATGTTGAAAAGTAGTAATTTAATCTAATGCCAATTCCCTCTGAGCCATTGGGGAAATGAACAACTTCAAGTTCATAAGTGAAGTTATAAGGTAAATTTGGTCCTAATACTTACAATCTAATATCAATTCCTTTTGTCAAGTAATCTTTGCTAACCAATATTGGAATATCAAATCTAAGCAGAAAATAGACTGAGTTCTCATCAATACGAGCAATTGTGCCATTATTATCGAGGTTTTTTAATTTAGGTGTTCCAAGGTAAGTACAATTATCTGCAGAAGAATCTAAACTTGTTTTACATGCCCAATTGTATTCCACTTTACAGTCGTGAGAGCAACCGTCACCATCTTTAATATTCCCATCATCACATTCATATTGTCCCATGTTATAGCCATCTCCGCATTTTTCTGCACAAAATCCTACTTTTTCATTATAGTCTGATGTATAACGTTCGTTGATACTGGTAGAGTAGTATAAGCAAGTTACACATAATATGGAAGTTTTTGCCAATTCGCTAGACACTGAAACATAGCCAGTGGCACATGTAGAACAAGATAAGCCTGATGCTCCAATACATGTCTTACACGAACTATCACAAAGTAAACAAGAATACTAAGAAGTATCAAAATAGTAGCCAACATTGCAATTTGTTAAGATACACTAAGACTTCGATGTGCCAGCTAGGGGTGCTAATATATAGCCAGTAGTGCATTTAATGCAATCATATAATGAAACACCGGTGCATCCTATGCATGTGTAATAGCAATCCTAGCATGTTCTCTTTGGCTCCGTTACATAGATTGTGTTATCGGGACAAACTTTTAAGCATTTTTAGCGAACTTCATCATACAAATATGATTCATCTACACATTGGATACATGTTAGTGGATTAGCAGCTGTACATATACAATAAGAAGGACAGTCGATGCACATCCAAGGTGTAATAGAAGTAGATTCATAAGTAGTCAATGGGCATTACTTCCAGCAGGATTTATCCTTCACGTAAGAATATTTGTTCAGATCCAAATAATAGTAGGCACCACTAATGCATGTCAAGCAGTCTTAATTGTACCAAGGGACACTACAAGTCTAACAATATTGATAACATTGCAAATAGTCGTTATATACGGACGAGTAGGCCAATTATAGAGAAATATCAGATGCGTACTCAATATGTGCACAATCCTTCACACTTTCTCCATTGCATAATGATATCTGTTTGTTGGAGTAACAAGCTATAGGACACTAAATAAACTCACAATGATCATCCCATGCAGTATAGTTCTCTTTATTGCAGAACATAAAGCCTACCTTAGTAATGTATTGATCACTTGCAGTTGAAATTGTATCATAATAGTTATACCATTCCGCTTAGACCACATCAACTGAAGATATAGTATTAGCTATATCCCATGCGTGATTAAAAAATCTAGTTCCACTCTATTCATCCATTTTTAAGTGAATTAGAAGGGCAGTAAATGACCTTCCCATAATGAAGTTTGGCAATTTCAAGGCTATACTTATTGAAGGTATCACTATTGTATATACTTAAAACTCTTTCATAAAGACTTTTATTGTGGCCAATTGAGTTGAAGGAGTTACTTTTATAGATGTTTATGTAATATTCTAAAAGCTCATGTCTGTCTTAAATTATCCTTTCTTTTCTTCATATGTTATTGCTGTATAGTCATTTTGGAATATTCCTAATGTAGATGTACAAAATTGCGTTAAGTTCGAGCAAGAAATTCCCCAAAATGACCATTGGTTTAAGTAGCTAGAGTATTTTTGATCTTTCACAATATCTATATTGTATATTGATACCCCCATATCCAAGTATCTATCTATATAAGCTGTATAACGTTGTAATATGTCAATTTAAAGGATATTGCCCGTGGGTATAATATTTGTAGACATTCCAACATTGAGCCAAAATGTTATAGTTGAATGAGAAAGTAAATTAAATTCTTTATTAATTCTAGTATCAGCGTTATCCTTTAAGGCAATCAATAGGGGGGAGGTCAATCGAAGAAACTTTTCCTAATTTAAACAATATCCATTATTGGAAAACACTCTCTCTGCTTCACACAGTACAAATTAAGAACTAGGGTTATCCAATGTTACCCATAAATTAGATAATGTGGTTGATGCAGCAGTTGTACTTATATAGTTATACAGAGTGCTTCCACTTCCTTCATTTAATGGAAAATGAAGTTTTAGAAAATTATTTGCATTTACATAGGAATAGTATGGCTAGTATGACCTAAACATTCTCCTAGTTATTCCAGCATTAAGAAATGTAGACCAAATTCTAACATGCTTCAAAAATCCATTAAATGTCCTCCCAATCTATATCACTCTAGGGAAGATGGTCTCATCACCTGACTATAGTGAACCTAACTGCTCACTATAAAAATCCTTTGATAATGTACTAGTTATTTGCTGGAAATTAATTAAATAAGCTACTTATCTCTTTACGGAAGCTGCAGCAGTTATACATTACCAAGCCCCTGTATCACCCTATGAAATACTGAGACTCGTGCCCATACTAGTCGTCGCAGAGTAGCAGATCTTTTTCGATACACAAGAAAAGATATTTGAGAGTGGACCAGTTGTTCCTACTTTTAATATATTATCACCAGAAACAAAATCTGTCGTTATATAATAGCATATTTCATAGGTATGCTCACTTGAGATCAATATTGTGCCTAATGTAACAGCCTAATTCTTAGTGCTATCAAAGTAGAGTGCTCTGTCAGTGCTCACCAAATAATTGCCATCATAGTATGAATTGTATTCATATTGCTTTGGCTTAATCGAAGAAGACCAATAAATTGTATCATCAAATATTGATGAAGATATTATCGTTGTAGGCGCTTAGTCATATGCGGTTTCAAATAAGTTTGTGTCGTATACGTTCACAAATGAGTAATAAGCTAACAATATATCCTCATAGTCGAATGAATTAATATATCTAGAATATTCGAAGGTTGAAAATTCTGTAGAACTAATCGATATCCCATAGACTGCTATTTAGGAGATTGCTATTTAACTTGAACCACCTATAGTATAAATTCCAACTTACGCATTTGTCATTAGCATTGCAGTTGTATCGTTATACAATGGATTTACGTTGGCAATCAAAGAATTTACTGATGCTTCACCATAGTCATATTCAAAGTATATATTCTATTAAAATAGTGTAACTGTTAATCTGTGCCATTCATTTACTGCTATCCCAGTTTCTATTTATGTTGTTACTACAGATAAATCTTCCTGATCAGTTTGATCCAAAAAAAGATTATTAGTTGAGTCAATATATAGCTTTAATATACTTTAGATCTCAAATAATACTATTTCGTTATTGTTTTCTATTACGTTGAATTAAATATCTATGGTCCATTGATATCTTATTTCTAATTGTTTCATGTTTAAAGATAATTATCCTCCAGAATTAATTAATAATGATCCTGACTCAACACAATAAGAATAGCTTGTACCAGAAGATGGGTATGAATAGATACTTCTATATCCAAAAGGACAAAGATAAGTATGGCGTGATTCATAATTAGTACTCGTATCATAAAAAAAGGAATAAAGACCTTCAGTCCAACTAGGATTAACCTATTCAGTAATAGAGTAAAATGTTTGAGCTGAACTTGCTAGAATTTCATTATATGTTGAAATATAACCAACTAATAATTATCTATCTTAATTGTAAAGAGGGTTCATACCACCTGTTCTGAAAAGTTAAAATTCATATTTTGAGATAATCCTTGTAAATATAGCTATAAAGTTATAAGATTAAGTAACTGTCCCTGAATAACCAATTGTAATACCATAAGAAGTTGCTCCTGATATTAATGATAAGGATACAGAAGATTCATACTATTAGTTTTAACCATACAGCGAATAAGTACTCGCCTTCTAATTAATTTATGCCATAACATATGTATAAGGGTTTGATGTAGTATACCCAGTTTCAGAAAGAGTTTTAGTATCTGTAGAAAATAAATATTAAAAGTTCAAAGACCCTGATATATCTTTATTTACAGTTAATAAATTATTTATTTTAACAATATTTTAGGCTAATAAATTCTCTTTGTTTTTCACAAACATTAAAACTGAGAGTTATAGATCATAATTACTAATCTAGGTGCTAATAATATCGCTAAGTGTGTCTGTAGTTGCTAAGAACGTAGATGTCTTTTACTGACTATAAAGAAATGGTTGATATGATACACAACCTTCTGTTAAGGAGCCTATTAAGCCATAAGAACAATCTATAGTAAATGTTTCAGCTTAGTAATCATAAATGACGTATTTATAAGAAGAAGCAGATGAAAAATCAATATTTTTTGTAGAATCAATATAGTCTCTTAAAATATAATCTTAATCACTAAATTTATAGTAGATAATTAGGTTTTAAGTCAATCTCTAATATGGTATAAATGAATAGGCTTTTATTTCGTCTTGTGATTTTACAGTAGACCATACTCTAAATTCTTTAATAAAGATTACATTATCTTGTAATTATTCTAAATAAACTGTCGAACCAGTATTATCACCTAAAATTAATAAACAAGAAGTAGGTAAGGGAAAAATAAGATTTGGCATTGTTGGCATATATATTGTTTCAATATATTATGTATACTATCTTATCTCATAAGATTTAAAATCATTTACAAGAGCATAATGAGACCATGATTTTTCTGCAATATATGTACCTTATGCTGATATTTTATCTTCATAACTAACTGAAAAATATAGTTCTGTAATAACATATCTTCCAACAGCATCATTAGTAGTGTAAATCTTTTTTAAATTCTTTTCTACTGTGCATGTATCAAATTAAGCCAAAATAATATTTGAAGTATTATATGTTGGAATGATATCAGATATTTAATACTTAAACCAAAACTCAAGCGTATAATCCATAACATTAGGTGCACTATTAGTTGAAATTGGTAGACCTTATCATGATTTGTAAATTGCTATATTCTATCCAAAACCATTTGAGGTGCCTACATTATTAGCAATGTCATAGACTTAATCAAATGAGCACAAAGTTAATGTTTCAATAGAAGGAAAAATCTCAAATGAAGATTACCATATAATTCTTAATTTTAATTATGATATTTAAGAGTGTGCATTCATGTTAAAGTAGCTAAGATCTGTTAGAAAATCAAAATTTGGTACATCTGTACTCGTGTAAGTTAGAGGCCAATTTCCTATTAAGTTTCTCTATAAGGGATATTATAGCTTAGTTTAGCAAATATTGTAAAATGATATTTTGCCTAGCCAAATTTTTAAATATGCTATAGTAGTATCACAGTTTTAATTTGGACATAATGTTATTGAACATTGCTTTTATACTGCTGATGTTGTCAAATCTAATCCTGAACTTTAAGGTGCCAATGACGTTGTATAAACTAACTTGTTATCCACATAGAACTAAATATTTGAATCTGCATCCCAAATTTAATGGAAAAAGCACCATCTTGAATAGAAAATTGATATTGGATCTATATCACTTCTTTTATATATTTGTATTCCTGCCTCCCATGTGGGAAGACTACCACCATTTGATTAAAAATAGTTTATATAACTATTACTACTACTATCATATGTTTCTTTCATTGTATATTTTATATTATTAAAATTAAATCTTATATATTCCCCAGTATAATTAGTGGTTTTAAGATAAATCCAAAATCCAATTGTAAAATCAGTATAGTCATTTTAATTTGAAAATCCAGTTTATAAAAATTCAATACTATCATGTATAGGTAAAGGTAAGTTTATACCTCCAACCCCTTAATAATTTAATGGTAAGAAATAATTGTAGATACATGTTCCAGTACTCGAATCATATTTTGAACTTGAATCACAAAATGTTGGTACACTAGGTAGGCTTCCACTATAAGTTACATAAGTGTCAATTGAATAATCTATAAATTTGTCTGTATCTACTTGCGAACCTAAATATAATTTTCTGTATGGATGAAATGCTGAATTATATGAGGGGTCATAATAAAATATTATATATTTTTTAAAATCCTATTAACCTATCATCTTGAAGTACAAATTGTCAATTGCAAATTAATAGATCTCCACATTCCAAAGTCTAATTTACCTATAAAATATTTATGAGGAAATTGTAGGTTCCAAGTCTATATTTGCAGGTAAGGTTATAGTTGAGGTAGTTAACCAAGGCTAAATAAAGACTCCATCAATAAATAACTAAAATACTTATAATGAAATAATTAATACTTTAAGTTGGCTATAAGTTGTACTATAGGTGATAGCTATATGTTGATAGTTTAAAGCACTTATAGTAATACTTGAACTTGAAGAATATGGGTTTAATAAAGGATGCTAAAGATCATAGATTTTAATTGAATTGTCAGAATTTACATATTTGATAGAAATAAAATTACTATAAATATATTAAGAGAGAATAATTAATACGTAAATGTAATTAAATCAAGGTTAGCAGAAGAAGAAATAGGTGCAATAAGAAATTCAACTGTCCATTCAGTTGATGAACTTAAGAGTGTTATTGGATATATTTTTCCATCAACAAGAGCATTTGTTGTAGATGATTCATAGTTTGTACTAAGAGTATTTATAGTTGCTGTTATTGAAGCTGATGAAACCGTTTGAGTAACAACATACATATAATAAAATGCAGGATATGTTGCAAAATAAGTGTTTTTAAAATCAATAACTCTCCATTATTTATTGTATTCATGCATAGGATAATAATGCAGAGCATAATATGATAATTATTAAATATCATAATTTGAATTTTAGAGAAATAAAGATGGAGAGGCTACATATTTTGAATATATTCTTAATTCCCTTAAAAAGCCACCCATTGTGTATATGTCAGTGGCTGTATCACATCCTACTTACAAGGTGTTATCAATTGTAACAGCATTATTAAATGGATTAGTGAGAGTAATTGTTTGGGAGCCTACAAATGCTAAAAATGTAGTTGAAGATTATCTTGAAATCCCAACCAGAGTCCATTAAGTAGTGATGTCAGTATTTTATATTTTATCTGTCACTTAATTAGCTTCAAATATTACATCTTTGGATGAACCTCTCTAATCTAAATAACTTTTAACTTATTAAGTCCTAAAATATTTTAATATATTAAAATTACGGAGATGAAGGGTTAAAAAGAAAAATTGATTAATAATATGAAGGTGTAGTCACTGGACTTATATATACAAACATAGATATTGTAAATTAATCTGAATCACTAATTGTAATTGAACCTCCAGCAGATGAAAGTATATAACTGAGAGTCATATAGGTAGCACAAGTAACTGAAGGAGGAGTATTTGCTGAATATTTAGCCATTCCTCTTACTAAAAAAATTATTAAATAAATAAATTACAAACACATTATCCAGTATAATGACTATACACATATTCTGTGCTTGATGAAGGACAAATAATAAAAACTAATTCATCTCTTTCCCATATAAACCCATCATTAAAACTAATTTAATTTGTAGATACAAAATTTTGATGTGTTCTCAACTAATTTTAAAATCCAGGATAAGAACCTTCATTTATTTTAAAGTAAAATATGGCCATTTGATTTACATAAAATTCTGATCTTGTCAAAGCCACATGCTCATTAAAAGAAAGCATATAGTTTAGAAACATGACATTTCTAACACTAAGAGTTTAAATTGACTTGCTTCCACTATTACTACCAATAAATATTGAATCACCAATATTCCAAGGAGTAAGAGTTGCAGATGTATCTATATATTTGATAATATTCTATGTGAATTTAGTCAAAAAATGGTTAACTAAATTTTAAGCAGTTGAAATTGATATTGTATATTTGTACCAAAATCTTTATGGAGAACTAATTGAGCCATCTTAAACTGATCCTAAAGCATTAGAATGTATGGTTGTTCCACTTTAATAAATTAGTAGTTTGAAAGGTCCATCTAATATTTTATACGAATACAAATTAGATGTATCATAGCTATCAAATGCAAACTAATAGATAAAAATTAATATTTATTTTACCCATAAATGAAGAGAATATTCGACTGGTTGGGTAAAATCAAAAGTGTACAGAAGCAAGGTTGAAGCTTCATATTTTGATCTTAATGCTGAATTGGTACCTATATTAAATGTTAAAAGGATAAAATGAAAATTTTTACTTGAAAAAGTATTACAAAGATAATATTAAACATCTTCACAGAACCAAATGGTTGTATATGATGTGTCAGCAGATGCACCACCATTAAACTCTGATCGAATATATGTGTTATCTGCTTTAGTGAAAGTAGCTTGATTGTAATATATCGTTTACTTTGTTGTCCCCTTTATTTGAAAATATCCTAAAAGATAATTTGAAATAGTAGGAGAGTAAGGGCCTCTTCTCAAATAAAACTATTTAACTAATCTATCAATTAAATTTGAATCAGTATCATATTTCCATAATTTAAAGTCAGTAGCTCTCCCAATAAAATCTTAAAAAAATCTCATCTCATGAACAATTAGACCTTAAGCTTTAGTTGCAGTTGCAGGCACTGACAGGTAATCAGATAACTTGAGGTATGCGAAATTAAGATTAGCACAAAACCAATAATTTTAGGATCTTAATGACTATAAAACAACATGATTCCATACTTTGTTATTTAAAAATGTAATTTTATTAATTGAACCATTTATAGTTTTATTTTCACAAATATCAGGCAAAGTTGAATTTATCGCACCATTTTTATTCAAGGTGGGTATCATAACTTCACTAGTAGGAATATATTAAAATTTTGCTGTGCCAAATGTCACAGTTGGCATACTAACAGTTATAGTATTTGTTGGCGTATATTGATATAGATTTGGCAAAGTATATTTAAATATTGTGGGGAAATTCTTACCCTTTATCTAGCTTATTTAATTAGATTGAGCATCTCTTGCTGCAGTTAACCTTGAAGAAAATGTACTTAAAATAGCAGGCTAGCCATTTACTAAAGTAATACTGTTACGATACTTGTATTTAGAGATATATATGCTTTTTATAGCAGCAATTAATGAGTTACAAGCGGATGAAGTAATATCTACACAAAGTGAAGAGGAGCTAAAAGATATTTCTTCTATATAATCACAGCCAGTTTAAGTTGGAGAAAATGTTCCAGTTAGCCCATTTTTATATGCTGTTAAATCTGTGGTTTTACACTTAACATCCGAGCCTGCCAGTAATGTCATTGAGATAAAATCTAATCTCACTGAAGTGCAGTCTGTAACATCAACTAAACAAATCTTAGCTGTGTTATCCTTGCAAGATATTTCTAGATCATTAAAAAATTTAGTAGTGACTTTGCAAGAGGTTCCGCTTCCTTCACAATCAATATAGACGATTTACACCATAGTTAAAGCATCGGCTCCAGATAAGGTTATGTCACATATATCAGTATTAAAACATTAAATGTAGGTATAGGTTGATAAAAATGTTGTTGTGGTTACACTAATGATACATTTTGTAGCATTGATACAATCAACAATCACAAAAGAGGAAGAGTCAATGTTTATTACACATACAGCACTGTTGCATTTAACATAAGTGTATTGAAAAGACTATATATTAGTATAATCAAATGTAGTCTTAGGTGATGTTGTAATAGTTGTAGTGCAAACTTGGGCTGACGAAGTGCAGTCTATATAACTAGCATCTGATGAGGTAACCACATTTGTACATTTATTAGTTCCGATGCAATTTATTAAAGGGAACCTAACTTAACCAATAAAGCCAGTTTATTAATTGATTGTATTAGTGCATGTAGCTCCACCAGTACAAATTAGCATACATTCTCTCGTGCTATCACAGGTGTTGATACAAGTGCTCCCATCACAATTTACTGTTGAATATGATGATGTACTAGTGACTGATTAAACAGTATTAGTGCATGTAGAAGGGGTTGGTGAAGAACTAGAACCTGAATCACAAAAAATGTAACAATCATATGCATATTTACATACATTGGTCGAAGCTGAACCAGTTGCATAAATAATATTGTAAGAAGGATTAGTTAAAGAAGCTATTAATTGTGATCCCCATATATATAAGGTAGAATCAACAGAATTTGGAGCATATATTAAACAATGAGTGTTAGAATTGCAGA
>LASQ02020063.1:0-28246 GCA_001272955.2 Urostyla sp. PUJRC_G1 | reverse complement strand
TTTAGAGTTTCTGCCTAGAATTATAATGGACTATCAACAGCATCAAGTGAAGCACCATTTTATGTTTGCACATATCCAACCCAATTTAGTGCTCCAGTTGCCTTATCATAATCTACAACTGCAATTACTATCTAATGGACACCACCTAAAGACTCTGGAGGCTGTTCTATAACTGGTTATGCTGTTTATAGAGACAATGGATAGAGTGGTGCAATTACAACTGAAGTAAATTCAGTATCAGATTCAGCTGTGAGAGGTAATCCTTCCTTAGACACTCTTCCAATAACCTATTTCCCAGCTTCAAGTGATGGCAAAACATTTAGAATTTAAGTTGAAGTATTTACTTCTAATACCTATATATCAAGCCTATCAAACGTGGCCTATATCGTATTGGCTTCAGTTCCTGGTACTCCCAGTGATTATCCAGTTTCAGACACTACTGTTACTAATGATAAGTAAATTAAGGTCTCATTTGCTTCTCCAGCTCCATCAAATGGTGGTAGTGCTATTATATCATATGAACTATAGATGGATAATGCTTAAACAGGTGCATACACATCGATTATAGGTTATTCAACTAATTCACTTCTTACTTCATATACTATATCAACAAACATCGATAAAGGGAAGTACCATATATTCAGATATAGGGCAAAGAATGCTATTGGATGGGGACCGTTCTCAACTGAGAATGAAGTTTTGGCAGCTACTATTCCTTCAATTCCTCCATAGCCTACTTTTTAATCTTTTGATTCGACTACATCTACTTTGTATATAGGAATTTAGAGATCTTCAGATAATGGAGGAAGTGATATAACACTTTATGAATTGTGGGTAGATGATGGAGATGACTTCACTTCTTCATTTCATTAATTAACTAACTATCTTTGGATTTCTTTTACTTTTGGAGCTACCTTTGCAAATTCTGGAATTGTCTTAGGAAAGACATATCGTTTCATTGTAAGATCAAAGAATGGAATTGATTACTCAGACTATAGTGACTATGGCTACATAGCATTTGGAGATGTTCCAAATACCCCTGCAACACCTACTTTAGTTTAATCAAGCTTAACTTCAATTCAAGTACTATGGGCAGCCCCAACATCATCTCATCTCTCAGTTACAGGATATATCCTAAATATGGATGATGGTCAAAACGGTCAATTTTCACAAGTATACATAGGTACAAATAGGCCAGACATTCTAACATATACAGTAAGTGGTTTAACAACAGGCCTAGCATATAGGTTTACTGTTTAAGCAATCAATGCAAATGGCAATTCTGATGAGTCACCTATAAGTAGTTACTATGCTTGTTAAGTTCCTTCTGGTTTCAGTGCTCCAACTTATGTGAGTTCAGATAAGACCCTGAAGACAATAACAATTGCTTGGATGTACCCTTCAAATACAGGTGGCTGTGCTGTTACTGGCTATAAACTATACTATGATGATGGCACAACTAGCACTTAAGATTTGACTTTGTCAAGCACAGCACCTTCCACACTTTAAAAGACAGTTGACTTATCTGCTGGAACTTTAGGTACTATATACAACTTCAAATTGAGCTGCTATAATAATGCTGGCTATGTTACCTCTTCTGCACTATCAGTTGCACTTGCTTCATTACCTTCTCAGCCAAGTTCAGAGCCAACAGCTGTTTAGGCCGGCACAAATATAAATCAATTGGAAATATCAATAACTCCATTCACCTCAACTAATAATGGAGGTTCATCTATTTTGAACTACTAAATCTAATATGATGATGGACTAAAGGGAGCTTATACCTCAATATATACACTCTCCCCAACAGTCTATATAACTAAGAACATACAGAGAGGAAGAGATTATAGAGTGAGATATAGAGCTTAGAACTACAATGGCTGGGGACCTTATTCAGATATAGCCTATATCACTGCAGCCAATGTGCCTTCAACACCAAGTGCACCACTCTATGCCTTATCAACTTCAACTACTTTAGCACTCCAGATCATTCCACCAAGTGATAATGGAGGATCTGTAATCACTTCTTATCAGATAGAAAAGGACATTATATAAAGTGTTCCTTCTTTTTCTTAAATATACGATGGTTCTTCCTTAACTGTGACATTATCAACTTCAGCCCCATATAATCTTGTTACAGGGACAACTTATAGATTTAGAGTATATGCCACCAATGCTTATGGATAATCCTAGCCATCTGAAGAGATCATTTTGGCACTTGGTTAACTTCCTTTGCAACCTGCAGCACCTTCCAAGGTAGAGTCCTTATCAACTTTAAGTAGCATATATGTGTAATGGACTGCAGTAGCTGAGACAGATACCATTGATATTACTGGGTACAGATTATATATGGATGATGGAGCTAATGGTAACTTTAACCTCATTTATGATGGCACAAATTCTCCATATATTTATGCTTATTCTGCTACTAATTTGACCACAGGATTACCTTATAGGTTTAAGGTGTCATCCTTGAATGTAAATGGTGAGTCTACAGCTTCATCTATAGCCACAATATATGCATGTTTAGTCCCCTCAGGCTTAAATTAACCTACTAAAGTATCGACAACAACAACTTCTATTGAAATTAGTTGGAATGAACCAAATAGTAATGGATGTCCCTTGACTGGATTTACTATCTATAGAGATGGAGGACTAGGAGACGCAATTACAAACATTGTTGATTAAACTAATGTATAGAATCTACCATCATTAAGATAATGGCCTATAACTTCATTAACTTTGAAAGGCAATAACTATAGAATTAAGGTGAGAGCTATTAACAATGCTGGCTATACTGACAGCACACCTGTAAGCATTGTTCTTTCAGCTGTCCCAGATACTCCTTTATCAGGTCCTACATCAGATGCCACAGTGACAGATAATACTCAAATAAAGGTCAATTATGGACCCTAAACATCTTTACAAAATGGTGGTTCACCTATAATCTCCTATGAATTGCAAATGGACAATGGTAGCGGAGGTTTATTCACTACATTAACTGGATCTTCAGTAAACTCATTAGAGACCACATATACTATAGCATACAATATTACCTAAGGAATAAATTACAGATTTAGATACAGATCTAAAAACATTAACGGGTGGTCCGATTTCTCACCAATCACTTACATATAAGCTGCCACAGTACCACAAAGACCACCTGCTCCATTGTTTAATACTGCTACAGCTACTTCAATCAAATTGGACTTCTTACCAGCTACTGATTCGCGAGGATCAACTATTCTATACTATGAGCTGTATAGGAATACAGGCGGGTCAACTAATGTTGATACTTTAGTTTCAACTTATCTTGGACAACTATCATCACATACATTGTACACAACAAATGTTTTGGATGGAATAATAGCTGGATAAATCTACAAGTTCAAATACAGAGCATGGAACGCTTTCGGAAACTCAGACTTCTCAGATGAAGTTGATGCTGGTGTATCTTCATTCCCAGCGCAACCATCAGCTCCAACCAAAGTTGCTGCATCCTCGGGTGAGACCTATATAGCTCTAACATGGACTTAGGTTGCAGATACTTAGTTGCCTGTATTGGGATACCTACTCCAAATGAATGATGGTTATGATGGTGACACTTTTACCACAGTTTATAATGGCCTCAATTATCCAAATGTGTTCACTTATACTGTGAGTGGGCTGACTTCTGGCTTGAGCTATGACTTCATTCTCTATGCTCTCAACTATAATGGCAAGTCCGATCCCTCAACAGTCGCCTCCTTTACGATATGCATAGCTCCTTATGGATTTAGTGCACCAACTTTATCTACTGTCACAAAGACTTCAATGACTATCTCTTGGCTTGCACCTTAATCGACTGGTGGCTGCTCGATTACTTCCTACTACTTATACATGGACGATGGCAACACTGGCTCATATACAGAAGTCGATCCAACAAGCATCAATAATCAACCTTCCTTAAGAAGCTATCCGATAACATCATTTGTTGCAGCTTAAACAACAAAGACATTTAGATTCTATATGATAAGTAAGAATGTAATTGGAACAGTTACCTCATCCACAGTCTCATTTGTTCTAGCTGCAGTACCCGACACTCCTTCAAATGAACCAGCCATAAATCTTGCAGGAACAACTGCTTATTAGATTTAGGTAGACTATGATGCTTAGTTGACAACAGAGAATGGTGGCTCAGCAATCCTCTCTTACGAACTGTAGATCTATAATGTAAGCCTAGGTGAATGGGTCTCACTGGTTGGATACGAAGACTCTTATTCATTGCAAAATTCATATACCATAAGCACTGGCATTGACAAAGGAGTCACCTATTAGTTTAGATATCGTTCATGGAACATAAATGGAAATAGTGGTTGGTCCCCCATTGCTTATATCACATCAGCTTAGGCACCTTCTAGACCGCCAAAACCTGTGCTTTCGGTTTGCAGTGCTGCAGGTTTAACACTCACCTTCTCTCCTAGTTCAGATGATGGAGGCTCTATTATATCATCTTACGTTCTTGAATACTCTCCATATTTGTCTACTTCATGGAACCCAATAACATCGTATACAGACAACTCAATGAGTCATTCAATGACCACTGGAGTAGATCCCATAGTTACTTAAACCAAGTACAGATTTAGAATCTATGCTGAGAATGATTATGGTTAGTCAGATTATTCAGAAGAGCTGGCAGTAGCAGTTGCTCCTTTACCAACGGCCCCCTCAGCAGTAACTAAAGATTAAGCAATATCAACGAAGACATCTATTATGGTAAAGTGGACTACCCCAGCTGATACTCAACCAATAACTGGCTACAAACTCTACATGACTCCATAATCTACTGGTGTTTAGTCGCTCATATATGATGGCTCCTTTAACCCAAATCTTCTGAAATACTTGGTTTCAGGGCTTACCACTAGTGAGCAATACACCTTCAATGTTCTGGCAATAAACTTCAATGGAGAGTCATCGCAATCTACAAGTGCCAATTTCCTAGCATGTACTGGTCCTTCCCAACTTCCTGCTCCAATAGTTGAATCAACAACATAAACATAAGTCACTTTCTCATGGTCTCCTCCTAAAGATGATGGAGGATGCAGTATAACTAGCTTTGCAATATACATAGATGATGGCAACTCAGGTACATTAACAGTATAAGATGCTACAAATGTAGCGAATAAGCCTTATCTAAGATCACATCTCTTTACGGTAACTGGCACAGCTGGGGATACATTTAGAGCTAGACTGAGAGCATCTAACTCAATCGACTACACTGAATCAAACATAATTGCTTTCGTACTAGCCTCAGTTCCCTCTGCATCATTAGTGGCTCCCTCAGTTGACTTGACTGAAACAAGCAAATCATAGATTAAGGTAACATGGACTGCACCATTAAGTGATGGTGGGTCTGACATATTGTCTTATGGCCTTGAAATGGACGATGGAAATGGCGGAGACTTTAAAGAAGTTGTCGGCATTACTGATGAGGACTATCTTAAGTTGTGGTACATTTAAACTTAAGGAATAGTCAAAGGCCACTATTATCGGTTTAGGTATAAGGTCAAAAATGCCATAGGTTGGTCAACAAATTATTCTCCAATAGCCTACATCTTGGCTGCTAGCAAACCAGCTGCTCCACCCTCCCCAACTTATGTTTCATCCATTTCATCGATAATTAGCTTATCATTCTCAACTACATTAGATGATGGTGGCTCACCAATTACAGGGTACTAGTTGTATAGAGACGATGGCGATGACTTTACCTCCTCCTACACTATAACCAGTTATACTGGATTTGCCTCTACTTATGCAACGGTGGCCTTAGATGCTTTATCTGCAGATAAAGTATATCGTTTTGTTTATGTAGCTGTCAATGCGATTGGTCCTTCAGATTATTCTCCACCTTTAATTGTTGGCGTTGGAGATAAAGTCCCTGCACCTTCCACTCCAACTGTGACCTATTCTCTATCAAACCAAACCGCCATGTATATCACTTGGTCAGCAGTGACTACGTCTGATTTGCCTATTAAGGGCTACTATCTTCTAGTTGATGACGGTCTTGAAGGGGACTACAGTATTGCTTATGATGGCTCTAATAACCCAGCATAATTACATTACTTAGTAAGCAATCTTGTCCCTGGGCGTACATACTCATACAAAGTGCAGGCACTTGATATCAATGGGCTAGGCACAGAGTCAACTGCAGGCACATATTTAGCTTGCGTTGCTCCTAAAGGTCTTAAGGCACCTTTTCTAATGTCAAGAACTGAATTAACATTCAAAGTAGGTTGGGACATTCCTTCAAATGATGGAGGATGCTAGATCACTGGATATGCTCTATATAGAGATGATGGAATTGGAGGAGCTATTACCACATCGCTTGATGGAGGAACTCTACTAACCTCATACAATGTATTCGAATACCCAGTAACTATTGCTGCCTCATTCACAGGAAAGCCTCTAAGAGTTAAAGTTAAGGCCTTTAATGCTTATTCAAATGTCCTTTCAGACGCACTTCAATTTGTTCTAGCTGACGTCCCAGATTAGCCAACACCTGCTCCTTATTTAGATACAACTGAAACCAATGCAACACAAATGAAGGTGAAATTTGCAAATACGAACACAGATGTGGGCGGCTCGCCTGTCCTTGAAGTACAACTATAAATGTCGAACAACTCAGCAGATTAATATGGTGGCTTCTTCTACACCATTGTTAGTAGTTCGTAGGATACAGCTATCGTTCTCTCAGATAACATAGTAACAGGTCACATCTATAGATTTAGATATCGTGTTAGAAATGTCGTAGGATGGTCAGAGTATTCCGAAGAAGCCTACCTGTCAGCTTACTCCATTCCGTCAACTCCAAAGGCTCCATAATATGTAAGTGGCACAGCAAGTTTAGTTACAACTACTGTAACGTTGCAGTTGTATCATTCGGACAATGACAATGGAATGGAAATTGTAGATTATGAGCTATGGATTGATGATGGAAACGACTTACTGTCAGACTTTAATGAAGTTACTAATTATGGTGGCTCAGCATTGACCTATACTCTAGACAAGACAGTAGATGTGCTTGGTGTAACAGGCACTATATATCGAGTCAAATACAGGGCAAAGAACTTGAACTTGCAATACTCAGCCTACTCATCTGAACTACTCTTTGCCTTTGGACCATTACCTTCAGCTCCTTCTGCACCTACTAAGAACGTTCCATATTCAACTAACAATACTCTCTATATTGAGTGGACTTAGATTACTGGTGACTCCTTACCTATATATGGCTACATTCTCTATGCAGATGACGGTCTAAATGACGACTTTAATGTCATATATGATGGTTCCAATAACCCCCAAGTAACTTCATTTTGGTGGAATAACACTTTGCATTCTTTGTTACCTTATAGATTCTATCTAACTGCTGTTAACTTTAATGGCGAGGGACCAGCCTCCACAATAGTCTCATTTTACCCATGTACCGCACCTAAGTACCTAGATCCACCAACTATTTATGGAGTGACTTCAACATAGATAGAGATTTAATGGAATGAACCTAAGAATAATGGTGGCTGCTAGATAAAAGGCTATAAGATATATGTTGATGATGGTGCCACAGGTGGCTTTAATGAATATGATGCAACTAATGTCAATGGCAAACCCTTCCTCTCATACTACCCCATAGATATGTCATCATAAACAGCTGGACTAACTTATAGAATAAAAGTAGGCGCTTATAATAGCATAGATGAAGTTTAGAGCGATTCAATTGGCGTTGTTTTGGCCAGCACACCAGATTAGCCCGATGCACCAACCAGCAACTCAGATGGCACCTACCTAGATGTTATAATGACTGCACCATTAAGTGATGGTGATTCGATGGTTGTTTCTTATGAATTGTTGATCCTCTTCGAAGATGACTTTATTAGTGTTATTGGAGGAGGCATTTAGCACAACTTGGATTTGACCTATAGAGTTCAAAGGAAGTTGGAGAAGGGATAAACTATTTAAGCAAAGTATCGATGTAAGAATATCAATGGATGGTCCGACTTTTCAGAAATTGGCTACTTAACCATGTCAGGAATCCCCTTCTAACCACCTAGGCCTATTTATGTCTCATCAACAGCCACCACAATTACCTTGCAAATTCAGTTCACTCTTGATAACAATGGAGCTCAAATAACATCACATGAATTGTGGAGAGATTCTGGAGATTACTCATCGGAAGTCACCACTAAAGTGACTACATATGATGGTTCAGCCCTTTATACTGTGCCAAGTCTTACTTCAGGTACTATTTACAACTTTGCAGTATTGGCGAAGAATGCAAGAGGAACTTCACCTCTCTCATATAACTTAGCTGTTGCTGCTGCCACTCTTCCAGCTGCTCCAGCAACACTCTCAAAGTTGACTTCCTGTTCTTCCTAAACTTCAATATGCTTATAGTGGTCAGCTTCTGCAGATACTCAAATTGAAACAAGTGGATACTTGGTCTATATAGCTAATGAGGGCAGCACAGACTTTAAGTTGGTTTATGATGGCACAAATGAGCCACTCATTCTAACACATACTGTTTCTAACTTAACAACAGGTTCATCTTACCAATTCAAAGTGCATTCTATGAACTTTAATGGAATATCTACACTTTCTAGTACAATTGAGACCTTTATTAGTTGCATGGCACCAACTGGTTTCTTCTCTCCTTATAAGGTAGCCTCAACTATAACATCCATCACAATAGGATGGGATGCTCCACTTTCTGATGGAGGATGTCCAATTACTTAATATGCTGTGTATATGGACAATGGTGCTGGTGGTACTATAACGACAGGAACCAATCCCAATATTGATCCAACCATAAGATAAGCCACTATTTCTTCATTCCCAGCCTCAAAAGAAGGAAAGACATTTAGGTTTTAGGTAGTTGCCACTAATGATGAAGGTTCAATAACTTCCTATATTACCTCAATAGTTTATGCTGGTAAACCAGATGACCCCATAGCTGAGCCGTATAAAGTGGCAGCTGATACAACTTCATTAACGATTGCCATGCCAGTTATTCTAGATGCTAATAATGGCAATTCAGCTATTGTATCATATCACCTCGTATTAGATGATGGAGATGGAGGTGAGTTTAGAACTATTGGCGGATACCCTATAAACTCTATGCTAACTGAATATACCATCACAGATGAAATTGAAAAGGGCAAGACTTATAGAGCTAAGTATAGAGTTCTGAATGGAGCAGGATGGAGTGGCTATTCAGATTTATTGTTTATAGCAGCTGCTACAGTGCCTTCTGCACCTCCTACACCGACACTAACTTCATCAGCAGCAGCCACAATCGTATTAGCCTTTTAGGAAACCAATGATGATGGAGGATCACCTATAACTGGTTATAAACTCTATTGGGATGGGGGCGTTTTAGGAGCGACATATACACTAGTTACCTAATACACCTCAAATGCAATGTCTCATTCAATTACATAAGCCCTGAATAGTATTACCAGTGGAACAAAGTACTCATTCAAATTCTCCGCTTATAACGACATTGGCGAGAGTGATCTAAGTGATGCTATTCGAGTGGCTGCAGCCACTCTCCCTACTTAGCCAACTGCACCAAGTAAATATGAGGCTTTGAGCACATCTACAGACATTACAGTATAGTGGACAGCTTCAACTGCTACTGAAATAGCTATATAGGGCTATAGGCTCTATATGGATGAAGGAAGTGGTGTGATTTCTTTAATCTATGATGGTTCTTATAACCCTCTTAAACTATACTATACTTAATCAGGCTTAATTCCAGGGAACCAATATACATTCTATTTGGTAGCTACTAACTATAATGGAGAATCAGTCAAGTCAACAGGATTTACTGCTTATGCTTGTACAGCACCATCTTAACCAGCAGCACCCATTCTAGTTTCTACTACTGCCTCAACAATGACTCTAAAGTGGTCCCCACCTGAATTTGATGGAGGATGTTCTATTACAGGGTATGAACTATATTCAGATGATGGTGCCACAGGTACTATAACCAATCAAATAGATGCAGGCACCTTAGATGATAAACCCTATATAACTTAACATATAATAACCACTTTAACAGCTAAGCTAATTTACAGATTCTAAATCAAGGTGCTTAATTCGGGAGGATATGAATAACTATCTCCAATTGTTTCATACATTTAAGCAACAGTGCCAGATAAGCCATCAGTAATCGCTACTTATGATGCTACTTAGTCAAGTGGCACATCCTTATATCTTAAGTTAACTGCCTTGACTACACTATAGAACGGTGGCACGACGGTAACATCTTATCAAATGTAGATAGATGATGGAGACTATGGGCAATATAGAACTGTGTTGAATGATACTCTGAATACCTATGTGCTAGTGGATACAGGAATAGAAAAGGGAATGAATTATAGAGTTCGTTATAGAGCATTCAATTCTATGGGAGTTAGTGATTGGAGTGATGTGGCTTATATTACTGCTGCAACAGTGCCTGAATAGCCACCCTCACCTACTGTTACCTCAGTTGATAACACTTTGCTTATGATTAACTTGTACCCATCTAATGATGATGGAGGAACAACTATTACTGCTTATAAGCTCTACATTGCTTAGAGCCTAGTGCCTACAACATTTACTTTAGTGAGTGCTTATGGTGGATCAGCTACTTCCTACCAATTTAATGTTGGAGATGTGATTGGGTCTATAACAATTACAGTAGGAGAGATTTATTCAATTTCATATGTTGCAACAAACGCTAAAGGTGATTCAGAAGCATCTAACATGCTCCAAGTAGCAATAGCAAGACCACCATAAACACCTTCAACACCTACATTTGACCCAACTTATTCAAATCAGTCTCAAATTTTTGTAGAGTGGGCATCAGGCACCTCCCTAGATATATCAGTTAGTGGCTATTATCTGTATTCAGACCTAGGCCTAAACGGAGACTTCTATCTAATTTACAACGGGAGCAGCAACATTAACACCTTGTCTTATACCCATTTCAACCTATAGGCAGGTTACTTATATCAGTATTACATACAAGTAATTAACTTTAATGGTCTTTCAGCAGCTTCTTCAATCTCAACCAGATATGCTTGTTCTAAGCCTTCCAAGTTCACTTCCGTATCAATTACAACAGTAACATCATCAGCAGTGACAATTGGTTGGAAGTAGCCCCTAAATCCTGGAGGCTGTACAATTACTGGATATATTGTGTAGATGGATACTGGAAATGGTGGCTCATTCAGTACAGTCTCTTCCCCTTCCTCTACCACTTTTTCCTACACAACAACAGCTACTCTAACTTTGGGATCCAAGTATAGGTTTTAAGTCTATGCTGTAAATATAATCGGCTCAATATTGGGTAATGTAGTATCAACAATAGTGGCTGATGTACCAGGAACTCCTGCAGCAGGACCTACTATGGACACTAGTGAAACAACAACTTCTTAAATAGCTCTAGATTATGCCTTAGTTGCAAGTAACGGTGGCTCTGCTGTACTTTCATATAACCTGTAAATGACCCTAAGCAGTAGCTCAACTTTCTATGATGTTATAGGGTCAAATGATAACTTGACAATGAGTACCCACTACGTTATTGATGGATTAAGTAAAGGTGTTACCTACAAGTTTAGATATAGAGCCAAGAATGCTATAGGATGGGGTTAATATAGTCCAGTAACTTATTGGACACCCAGTTCAAAGCCCTCAGCACCACCAGCACCCACTTTTGATAGTGCAACCACAACATCCCTGTAAATTGTGTTGGAGTTATATGCTTCATAAGACAATGGAGGTGCAACTATAACAGATTATGAGCTTGAAATTGATGGAGGATCACTTATTAGTACATTCGTTACATTGGGATATGACTATAGTGTGGATGGGTTCTCTTATACAGTCGATAAAACTGCTAATTCCTTAACATCAGGTAATCTCTATAGATTCAGGTATCGTGCCTATAACTCACTAGGCTGGTCTGATTATTCTGATATACTTAGAGTTGGATTGGGGCCTTTACCATCTACACCTACTGCTCCTTCAAGAGCAACTAGTGGTTCCAGTGCAACAAGTATTGCCATTACATGGGCCGCATTGACTTCATAAACTCTCCCTGTAATTGAATACGTTCTCTATATGGATGATGGCAATGGAGGTCTCGTATTTACTGAAGTCTACAATACAGCATCAATTACCTCAACTATCGTTACAGGGTTAACATCTGCTACAACTTATGAATTCAAAGTTGTTGCAATTAACTTTAATGGAGAGAGTACAGCCTCTTCAGTTACATCTCTAAAGTCTTGTGTCAAGCCCATTGGTGTTCCTGCTCCCACATTTGTAGAATCCACTTCTACAACTGTTAAGTTAAGATGGACATAGCCTGAATCCAATGGAGGCTGCTCAATTACATAGTATTAGATCCACAGTGATGATGGAGCTAGTGGATCTTTCACACTAAACAGTGAATCCACTAATCTTTTAGGCTTGCCCTACCTCTTTGAATATACATTTACTCTTGCATCACTATCAGGTAAGTATGTTAGGTTTAAGTTAGAAGCTGAGAATTCTATGGGCACTAATTAATCATTATCATATGTAAGAGTCCTTTTAGCAGCTGTACCTGCCACACCTACTAGTGCTCCTACAAATTATGTACTAATTACTAGTGCAAGGAAGATAGGTCTCAATATGCCATCTGTATCAACATCCAATGGAGCTGCTATCTTTAATTATGAATTGTGGATGGATGATGGCCAAAATGGAAACTTTTATAAATACACCACCTCCCCATTCAATTTATAACGAGACTTGAACATCACTAGTGTTGTTAGGGGGAACACTTATAGATTCAAATATCGAGTTGAAAATGTTAAAGGATATTCAGACTTCTCTTCAATTGCCTACATTCAAGCTGCTACTGTACCTACCTAACCTGCTAAACCTCTAGGGACAGTGTACTCTAGTACTTCATTGACTTTAACTTTCACTTAACCAGCTGATGATGGTGGATCAGCTATAACTGGATATACACTTTAGATTAAAGAGGAAGGAACGACTACTTATGCAGATGTCATAGGTTATGATGGAGTTTCCCTTTCATATCCTGTTACAGGATTAACTGCTGGAACTAAGTACTATTTCTAATTTATTGCAACAAATGCAATTGGGGATTCAATCCCATCAGAAGAAGTAGAATATGCTTTTGAAGCCCTACCCTCTACTCCTTCAGCCCCATACAAAGTTGAGCAATATTCAGACGAAACATCCATATACGTAAAATGGGCTGTAGTTGCAGATTTGACCATCCCTACAAGTGGATACCTATTGTATATGGACACAGGTAATACAGGCAATTTCAACTTAATCTTTAATGGAACATTTGCCCCAGGTATTACATAATATAAGGCTACTAACCTAGTGAATGGTTAAGGTTACAAGTTCAAAGTTGTAGCGATCAACTTTAATGGATATTCAGCAGAATCTAGTGAAACCTTAATGTATTCTTGTCTTACTCCATCTGGTTTAGCACCTCCATATTACATCTCCTCTACTACAATTGCATTTTATATCGGATGGACAGCACCAACCAAAAACTATGGCTGCCCAATATCAGAGTTCAAACTATACATAAATGATGGAACAGTCACCTCTCTAGTAGGTACATACACTCCCAGTTAAACATCTACAACAGTGACTCTAACTTTAGCTGACAACTCTAAAGTTTATGATTTCCATGTTACAGCAACAAATGCAGCAGGTACAGTGACATCTGGCATTTAGGAGATGACTTTGGCTGCGGTACCTTCTTAGCCTGCCATACCTGTGCGTATTTCTTCAAGTGAAACCTCAATTACAGTCTCATATGGAACAACTTTACCAACAGATAATGGTGCTGATATCATTTCCTTAGAACTTTAAATGGATAATGGCAGTGGAGGATCCTTCACAAGTTTAGTTGGTGCATCTTATGACTATATGGCAACATAAAGAACAATAACTGGCCTTACTAAAGGACTTTCATATAGGTTTAGATATCGTGCTAAGAACATAAATGGCTGGTCTGACTTTTCCGATATTCAGTATATCATTGCAGCTGTGACTCCTGATTAACCTCCGGCTCCCACCTTTATTTCAGCTACTTCGGCAACTGTCAAACTTCAATTCTATCAACCCTATGATAACGGAGGAGATGACATAATCTTGTATTCCTTATATCGTAATGATGGAGTGGACACTAATGAACCTACTACATTGGTATCTGACTATGATGATAACGCTCTATCTTATGAGCTAGCAAGTACAGATGGTGTTTCAACTGGCAAGATCTATAAGTTCAAGTTTATAGCCACCAATTCCATAGGTAATTCAATAGACTCTCCAATAGTGAAGTATGGTGTTTGTGCTAAGCCTAATGCACCTTCTACTCCTTCGGTAATGACCTCGCTAACTAAGACAACTTAAATAGCTGTTTAATGGAGTTCAGCTACTGCAACATCCATTCCCTGTGGAACTATATTAGGTTATGTACTTAAGATGTACGATCCAAATACTGGGGTGTATTCTACTGTTTACAATGGTATCAATTATGCAACTATCACCTCTTATATCATTAAGTCATCAGATATTGTGTCTGGAGAGGCCTATAAGTTTAAGGTTGCTGCGTATTATTAGAATGGGTACACTGATGACAGTAGTGAGGCAACTATTTATGCTTGCACTGTTCCCTATAATCTTTCTCCACCCACTTTCGTTACTGCATCATCCACATCAATATCAATGACTTGGACCTAACCTGCATCAAATGGAGGTTGCCCAGTTTTAGGTTTCAAGCTCTATAGAAATGCTGGAGATGGAAGCTCTCCAACAACTGAAGTAGATTCAGTTTTGATAAAAGATCAACCTTCCTATACTGCTCATACAACATCGACATTCCCATCAGCTACTTTAGGTGTGACCTATATATACAAGTTGGAGGTGTACAATATATAG
This sequence comes from Urostyla sp. PUJRC_G1, assembly GCA_001272955.2. Lineage (NCBI taxonomy): Eukaryota > Ciliophora > Spirotrichea > Urostylida > Urostylidae > Urostyla > Urostyla sp. PUJRC_G1. The sequence continues at coordinate 13,249 of LASQ02020063.1, read as the reverse complement.
GGTTCAACCTTTTCAACTACTGCTGCCTTTGTTCTAGCTGCAGTTCCTACAACTCCTTCAACCGGGCCTGCCTCTGATATTACCGTCACTTCATCTACAAAGGTGAAGCTCACTTACAATTCTGTTACTAGTAATGGTGGTTCATCAATCCTTTCATATTCATTAGAGGTTGACGATGGAAATGGAGGTGCTTTCACATAACTTTACGGTGTTACTTCAAATACTTTATCATTAACTTATACTTTCACAAGTGGAGTAAGCAAAGGTCTAGTGTTTAGAGCACGATACAGGGCTCGAAATGCTATTGGTTGGTCAGGATACTCACCTATTACTTATACAACTGCAGCTGATGTGCCAAGTGCACCACCAACTCCTACATTAATCAATGCTGACTCAGATACAATAGTATTATAATTATCTCCAACAACAGACAATGGTGGCTCCTCCATCTTATACTATGTTCTCTATAGAGATGATGGCAATAATGGTGCATTCTAAATAGAAGTACCTTATGATGGTGCTTCATCCTCATATACATTTGATAGTACAACTGACCTCACATTAACTAGTGGATACATATACAGATTCAAGTATATTGCAGTAAATGCAAAGGGCTCTTCAGCTGATTCTAATTACCTATCAGCAGCAATGGCAGATAACCCCTCATAACCTAGTACACCTACTAAGCTATCTTCAACATCTACAAGTATAACTATTCAATGGACAGCTTCATCTAATACCCAATCACCAGGTGGTATCATCCTAGGCTATTAGGTTTATATGGATGATGGATTGTATGGTTCATTCACTCTATTATATGATGGAAATGGTTATCCTGCTACTTTATAAGCAACTGCAACAAGTCTAACTTCTGGAAGGCATTATCGTTTCTATGTAATTGCCATAAACTATGTTGGTGAGAGTATACCTTCCAACTACCTAACAGTATATTCGTGTGGACCTCCAAATGGATTCACTTCGCTCTCATAAGGTACTGTTACCTCATCTAGTGTAGAACTAAATTGGGCAGCTCCCACATCTAATGGAGGATGCAATATGTATGAGTATTAGATTTACCGTGATGACGGAATACTAGGGAATTTTGTATAAGTACATTCCTCTTCAACAGCAGCTAATCCTCTTTTAACAACATTCTCAGTAACAGATCTTCCCACATCACCTATTGGATTGTCAGTGAGGTTTAAGTTAATTGGAGTCAATTAAGGCTTAAATTCAATCACTTCTAATGTTATTAGTGTAACAGTGGCTGATGTTCCTGTAACTTCATCTTTAGCTGCTCCTTATTCAGATGTTACTGTCACTAATGCCTATGTAATTAAGATACTTTACACAGTTCCATCTAATGGAGGCTCTCCAATAACCAATTATGAGATATAGATGGATACTGGCTCTGGCTTTGTTACTGTTGCTGGAGGAGTATCTTCCACTTTCCTTCTTTCTTACTTTACTGCATTGGACATTGGTCGTTCTCTATCTGCCTACAATGATCCTACTATTACTTATTCATTAGATGTCACAAGAGGTTAGGTTTATGCATTCAGATATAGAGCAAAGAACATTAATGGATGGTCAGGATGGAGTCCAACTGGCTATATTCGGGCTGCTGCAGCACCTGATCCACCTTAAGCACCTACATATGAATAATCAACAGCTAGTACAATTACTATTAAGATAAACACCTGCTTAGAGAATAATGGGGCAACTGTGACTAGGTATAAGCTCTATATGGATAGTGGTTCTTTATCTTCATCCTACTCTTTAGTCTCTAGGTATAATGGCTATGCCACCTCATTCACTGTCACTGATACAAATGAAGGCATTTTATCAGGCTACTACTATAGATTTGTAACCACATGTGTCAATGAAATTGATGAATCAGAATCCTCCACTGAATTGAGAGTTGCTGTTGGAACTCTTCCTTCGACACCTACTTAGCTTACACGAGATTCAACATCAACTAGTACCTAATTAGTAATAAAGTGGATTGTGGAAGCTGATACCTAAATCCCTATTACAGGTTATATTCTTGAAATGGCAACTGATCATAGTGAATCCTACTCTGTTATTTGGGATGGCACAGGCAGACCTGATATTCTTACATTTACTAAAAATGTTGTTGCTGGCTATTCCTATCAATTTAGGCACAAATCATTGAACTATAATGGCGCATCATCATATTCTACTGTATTATCAACTTATGCTTGCTCAACCCCATCTACTCCAGGAACTCCTTAGTTTATCGCTTCAACAATATCCTCAATTACAATAACATGGACAGCTCCAACCAATACAGGAGGTTGTTCCTTACTCGAATACTAATTATATAGAGATGACGGAGGTGATTTAGTCGTAACTAATCAAATACAAACAGATGATCTAGACGATGATCCAACTATTACTGGACTGGTTGTTACAGAGTTCCCTGCATCTTCATTAGGGAATTCATTTGTGTTTAAGATTAGAGCAGTGAATGCTTATAGCTATGCTGATTCCTTAACTTCATCAACAATGATTCTTGCTGGCATTCCTGCTACACCATCTATAGCACCTACTAAGGGTACAACAACATCCTCAAGCAAAGTAGAAGTAGATATAACTGCATGTTCTACAACAAACGGTGCTGCTATTACAACTTATGACATTTACCTAGATGATGGTCTAGGAGGGACCTTCACATCACTTTAAGGCTACATTTCAAATTCTTTATTACTGGTGGCTACAAAATCTAGTGGAATTGTTGCTGGTAGATATTATAGAGCTAAATATAGATGTGGCAATAGTGTTGGATTTTCAGACTATTCACCTGTTGGTTATATTCTGGCTGCTTCAAAGCCATCCACACCATCTAGTCCAGTTCTGTCAATCTCTGGAGCCACTTTGACCATATAATGGTCTGTACCAAATAATTAGGGGTCAGTTATAACAAAGGCACTAATAGAGATACTGCAAAGCGATGGCATAACCTATTCAGTGGATACTACAAACTGTGATGGCTCTACAATTTCAGTATTTTACCTTAGAACATGTAGTATTCCTATCACGACTTTATAAAGTTCACCATATACTCTTTCAGCAGGTGCTAATATTATAGCTAGAATATCGTTCTACAACTCAATAGGTTGGTCCGCAACAACTGATAATTCCTTATCTTTAGCAGCTATTATGATAGGCGTCCCATTACAGCCAACAACTACTCCTGCTAGATATGACTCTACAACCACTTCCACAATTATTGGGCTTTAAATCACTGCATTGACTAGTGCTTATGCTGGCTATTCTACAATCCTTTCCTATTAAATTGATTACTCAGCAATTTCAAGTAGTGGATCATGGACAGAGATATCGGGCTATACATCAACTGATACAACTTTAACTAGAACTCTTTCTGGTCTTACTTAGGGAAATACCTATTACTTTAGATATCGAGCCTAAAATGCATTAGGTTGGGGTCCATACTCTTCTGTAAGCACTATATTGTTAGCTTCCATACCTGCCACACCTTCAGCTCCAACAGTTGCTATTGTGGGTGCAAATGTAAAGATATCATGGACAGCTGTAAGTAACAATGGAGCATCGATATCTGCTTATAATGTAGTTATTAAGGAATCGGATAGTACATTCAGTGGTGAATCTACATATTGTGGTAGTACTGCTTCATCTGTATTGAATAATTAAGAATGTCTTATCCCTATGAGTGTATTTTGGGTATCACCATTTTCACTTTGGAAAGGAACTCTAATATAGGCAAAAGTTTCCGCAACTAATATCATAGGTACAACATCATATTCATCAACTAATTCCGTTGGAGATACAGTTTTAGTTTTACCAGCTGTCCCAACTACTTAGCCATCAAGAGTTTCCTCAACATTAACAACCATTTCGATCTCTTTAGATACAGTTACCGATGATGGAGGGTCAACAATAACTACTTACAATTTGGAATGGGATTAAGGTCTCGGTACAAGTGTCTTTGTTGAATTAAAAGGCTATACAAGTGATAATTTAGATCAAACATATACTAAGTCAAGCTTAACAACTGGTACCTCTTATCAATTTAGATACAGAGTTGGAAATGTCTTTGGCTTTACTACTACTTATTCTCCTGTGGCAACAATAGTTTGTGGGTAAGTGCCTGAAGCACCATCTGCCCCAACAACAACAACTGTTATAGATGTATTAAAGATTACATGGGCAGCACCTGCAGCTAATGGGTTAACAATTACAGCATATTAAGTTGCTATAGCTAGTTCAACTGGCACATTTATAGAGAGCACTACTTACTGTACAAGCACTGATACATCACTCATTACTAATTTCTATTGTTCTATTCCCTATTCAAAATTAGCGATATTTCCTTATTCTATAACAACAGTAGGCACTTTAATTACAGTAAAAGTCAAAGCTTAGAATGGTTATGGCTGGAGCTCATATTCACCTGTTAATACAGCTGGTGAGACAATGTTACTTGTTCCTTAAGCACCTTCTGCTCCTACTTAAAATAGTGCAACATCCTAAACTTAACTTGTTATTGATTGGACAACGTTAACTACTTCTACTTAGACTGGTGGGTCAACAATCACATCATATTAATTAGATTGGGATGGAGGAACTACTTAAGTTACATGGACTGAATTAGTTGGCTTTACTTCATCCTACACATTAAGCACTTATACTAAATCATCTTCGATAGTTGCTGGCACTTCATATTACGTGAGATTGAGAGCACAAAATTAGATAGGATGGAGTTCATATTCATCATATACCTTAATAATAGCAGCTTCAGTTCCCAATTAAATGTCAACTGTTACAATAAGTGATAGCACAGGAACATACTTTAGAATAACTTGGTCTGCTCCAGCATCAAATGGAAACAGTATATCAGCTTACGATATTTAGATATTAACTTCTGTCACATCGACATATTCAGCAACATCATATTGTGATGGAACAAGTGCTACAGTCATATCGAATCTATATTGTGATATACCGATGTCAACATTATTAAGCAGCCCATATTTGTTAGGATAAGGAGATGGCATTATAGCTAAAGTTAGGGCAATGAACTATGCTGGATGGGGTTCTTATTCAACTCCGAATTCCGCCTCTATATTAGTTCAAGTTGCACCTACTGATCCAACTTCTACACCCTTACTTGTTTCTTAGTCCTCATCTTCGATAAGTGTTTCAATGCCAACTGTAAGTTTAACTGGTGGATCTGCAATTACTTCATATAACTTATAGTATGATGGAGGATGGTCCTCAACATCTTACTATTCCTTAATAGGAGAGAATCCTTCATCATTGACATAAACCTATACAAAGAGCGGATTGAATGCAGGCACAACATATACTTTCAGATATAGAGTGAAGAATAGACATGGTTGGAGTGGCTATTCAAGCACAATATCTATTCTTGCAGCTGATGTGCCCTCATAAGTAGGTTAAGTATCGTTCTAAATTGTTGATACTAGTGTTAGAATTTCCTGGTCTGCACCTTATAATGGCGGATCGAGTATTACTTCTTATGATATTAAGATTAGAAAATCAGATGGAACTACATTTGTTAGTGATACCACAAACTGCGATGGATCTTCAGCTACAATAATAGCCAATTTGTATTGTGATGTTCCTATGACCGTTTTCCTAGCATCTCCATACTCTTTATCAGTAGGTACTCTGATTGTAGCTAAGATAGCAGCAGTTAACTAAGTTAATAAAGGCTCCTATTCAGATATAAATACGGCAGGTGTTTATGCTCAAACAGTGCCTACAGCGCCTACAATTAAGCCAACTATAACTTCCTATACCGAGACAACAGCAACTATAACAGTAACAGAATTAACTGGCACTGATACAGGTCTCTCACCTATCTTACTGTATGATTTATAATGGGATTCTGGAGCAGGTTCAACTTTCACTTCTTACACTACTCAAACAGGCAGAACATTTACAATTAGTGGTCTATCAAGTGGCTCAACTTACCAATTTCAGTACAGAGCATCAAATGCTTATGGTTGGTCAACTTCATATTCACCAATAGAAACAATGACAGCCATGGTCGTTCCGACAACACCTAGTTCAGTTACAATCACTTTAAGTGGAACGAATGTTAAGATCTATTGGGATGAACCATATAGTGGAGGTTCAGGCATATTAATTACCTCCTATGATATACTCATATAGAAATCTGATGCCTCCTATACTACTTACTTAACAACTTGTGATGGAACTGATTCAACTATTAAAACTAATCATTATTGCTTGATACCAATGACTGTACTAACAGCATCACCATTTAGTTTAGCTTAAGGTACTTTAATTAGAGCAAAGGTAGCTGCATACAATTCAAAAGGTGTTTCATCTTATTCTACTGTCAATTCTGCTGGTATATATGCTCAAGTTGTGCCTTTGGCACCATCTAATACACCTTAAAAAGGATCTAGCACAACTGATTAATAGATATAGGTTACTTGGGATGCTTTGACTGGTACAAATACTGGAGGATCTTCAATTACTTCTTATGAATTGTAGATGGATGATGGTAATGGTGGATCTTTTACAACTGTAGTTGGGTACTCTTCCGATTTCACTTCTTTGACAACTACTATTACATCTGGAATAACAAGTGGCAAAACATATCTGTTCCAATATAGGGCTAAAAACATATTTGGATGGGGATCATTCTCAAGCACTAAATCTATTACTGCAATGACTATTCCAACAGCTCCTGGCTAACCAACTACAGCTATTAGTGGAACTGATGTCGAAATTGACTGGAGTGCGCCTAGTTCTACTGGTGGAACTGGAATTGCTTTGATTAGTTACAATATCTATATTAGGTCATCTGATGGAACTATATATTATACTGAGCTGACTGATTGTGATGGAAGTGATATTACTATAATGGGTGCTACTAAATGCTATGTACCTATGAGTACATTGTGGGCTTCTCCATTCTATTTGACTTAAGGAGATGATATAGTAGCATATGTAACAGCTACAAACTCAGTAGGAACTTCATCATCATCATCAATAAGTAGCTCTAATGCATAAGTTGCAATAGTCCCCCTTGCCCCAACTCTAGCTCCTCGAAGAGGTTCATCAACCTCATAATCAGTCCTTTAAGTAGAGTGGGATACAATATTGTCTCCTAAGAATGGTGGTTCATCAATTACTTCCTATAACGTATACTGGAATGCTGGTTCAGGTACAACAACTTAAGACCTTTCAGATGAATCAATCACACTCACTAACTTATACTATACCAAGTCCACAGGTTTAACAGCAGGAACTACTTATAAAGTTAAGTATCGAGCTTAGAACATATATGGTTGGGGAGATTTCAGTCCAGAGATCTCAATTATAGCAGCTGAAGTTCCTTCATAAATGACCGCTGTAACAACATCAATAAGTAATACTTATGTGAAGATTGAATGGACCTATCCAACTAGTGATAATAGTGCTACTGTAGATGCATATAAGATTCTCATTCTATAATCTGATGCAGTGACATATACGGAATCAACAACATATTGTGATGGGAGTGCTACAGCGATAGCCAATGCTAAATACTGCTTAATACCAATGACCGTATTAAGAGCAAGTCCATATTCACTTACTTTGGATAAGTTAGTAATAGCTTAGATTGCTGCACATAATATAGTTGGGTATGGAAGTTATTCTGCAGACAATACAGTAGGGCCGAAAATATAAACTGAACCTAGTTAAATGGCTGCACCTACAAAGGGTTCACAGACTTTTTCATCTTAAATTCAAGTTAATTGGGCTGCTCTAACAACTACTGCTGAAACTGGAGGGGCAAGTATTATTACTTATGTTCTATAGTGGGATACAGATGGTACAGATACAACATATACAACATTAATAGGTTCTACTGCTACACCACATACTACAGCAACATATACTGTGACTACATCAATAACCTCAGGATCATCATACAATTTTAGAGTATCAGCTATAAACAAATGGGGATAAGGCACTTACTCAACCTCATAATTGATTTAAGCCTCAGCAGTCCCTTCTTAAATGAATGCTCCAACAGTTTCGTATAATGGAGTTTACATAATGATATCTTGGTCAGCTCCAGTCAATAATGGTGCTACAATATCAGCTTACAAGGTGTATATAGTTTAGTCTGATGGAACTACATTTACTGAAGAGAGCACATATTGTGCAGCTGGCTTAACCTTATCATAGTTATATTGCCAAGTACCTCTAACAGTCCTATGGACATCACCTTATAGTTTAGTTTATGGTACTTCAATTTTAGCCAAAGTTTAAGCATATAATACAAATGGATGGAGCACTATATCTTCAGCTAATACAGCTAGTGCAACAATTTATACTGTACCCACAGTTATGGTAGCACCAACTAAAGGTGCCTTAACCTCAGCCTCATAAATACAAGTTGATTGGACAGCTTTGAGTACTTCAGCTGCTACTGGAGGATCTACTATTCTCTCATATAACCTCCAATGGGATAAAGGTACAAGCGGTGGTACTTGGTATGATTTAGTTGGCTATACTACTGCATATGTTTTAACCTCATTGATAGTAACAACTGATGTTGTTGGAGGAACTGAATATCAATTTTAAGTAAGAGCGAGAAATATATATGGATGGCAATCAACATTTTCCCCAACAGTAGCGATAAAAGCTTAAAATGTCCCAGATTAAGCTGCATCCCCAACAATTACATATGATACTACCTATGTGAAGATTTCATGGACAGCTCCTAATGCTAATTCAGCTACGATAGACGCTTACAAAATATTCATTATGCAATCAGATGGAGTAACTTATACAGAAGATACAACAAACTGTGATGGTTCAAGTGGTTCAATAGTGGTTACACAATTATATTGTAAGGTGCCAATGAGCACACTTTGGGCTTCTCCATACTCTCTAACATATGGCACATTGATAAAAGCAAAGCTCTAAGCTCATAATACCATTGGTTGGAGTGAACTATCTGACCCAAATACATCTGGAGTAACAATATTGACTGTACCCTATCAAATGAGTGCACCAAGCAGAGGTGCAGCATCATCATTGACATAAATAGTAATCAACTACTCAGCTTTGACAACAACAGCTTAATAAGGAGGCGGAACTATAGATAGTTACAATCTTTAGTGGGACTAAGGAACAGGCTCATGGACTGACCTTTAAGGTGCTATTGGCAGTGAATCAACTGCACTTACTTCTACTAAATCAACAGGCATCTCAGCAGGAGCAACTTACCAATTTAAGGTGAGAGCTCATAATTAGTATGGATTTGGTGCTTTCTCATCCATAACTAGTATTAAGGCAGCTACTATACCTGATGCTCCATCTGCTCCTTCAACTACTATATCTAATGAAGATGTTGTTATTACATGGACTGCTCCTACTGCTAATAGTGGCACTATTAATGCGTATAAGATCTACATAGCAAATTCTGTATCAGTATATATTGAAGAGACCACTTATTGTGATGGCTCAACTTTGGCCATTATAGCAGCTCTATCATGCTCAGTACCAATGAGTTATTTAAGAACCAACTATGGACTAGCCTTTGATACTTTAGTGGAAGTACAAGTTAAGGCATCAAATGAGTATGGTTTTGGCTCATTATCAATAGCTAATACAGGGGGTGCTAAGATATAAACCATACCAATTACGATCACTACTCTAGGTAGAGGCACTTCAACATCAACAACTCAAATAGAGGTTACTTGGACAGCTTTGTCAACTAGTTCAGAGACTGGCAATTCAGCAATATTGACTTATGATTTGGAATGGGACCAAGGAACATCTACGTGGACTGAAGTGATCGGCTTATCTTCCACTTACACTACACCGACATCCTATATAATCTCAACTAATATTGTAGGTGGTACTACTTATTCTTTCAAAATTAGAGCCAAAAACTTTTGGGGATGGGGAACATATTCATCTATATTCTAAATAATAGCCACTTCAACCCCCTCATAAATGTCAGCTGCAACAACATCTATTGATTCGTCTACAGGTGGTGTAACTATTATTTGGACTGCACCTAGTAGCAATTATGACACAATAGATAAGTATCTAATTGAAATAGCTAATTAAGGAGGAACTACTTGGAATACAGAACTAACTTATTGTGATGGAACTACACTTGTTAATACTTTGACTTGTTTGATACCAATGAGTGTGTTTTATGCTTCTCCATTCTCCTTAACCTATAATACACTTGTCAAAGTGAGAGTATCAGCTCATAACTCTCAAGGGTGGTCAACAGTTTCACCAACAAATACTGTAGGAGCTAAAGTTAAGACAGTACCTGTGACTATGACTGCTCCTTAGAGAGGATCAAGTACAACTACCTCGCAAATTCATGTGACTTGGACTGCTTTAACATCTGATTCAGATACAGGTGGGTCTTCAATACTATCTTACAACTTATAATGGGATAAGGGAAGTAGTGGAGGTACATGGTATAATGTAGTAGGCTACTCATCAAATTCTTTATTGGAAGAATACATAGTCAATGATAACATTGTGGCAGGAACTTCATATTAATTCTAAGTCATTTCCAAAAACATTTATGGTTGGGCTTCTTCAACTTCTTCTATAACCACAATAAAAGCAAGTGGTGTTCCCTCTTAAATGACATCACCTACAACTATAATTGATGGTACTAATGTAAAAATCTCTTGGACTGCTCCATCTAGTAATTATGAGACAATTACAGCCTATAAGGTTTACATTGAGACTATTAGTGGCACTTTTGTTGAAGAAACTACATATTGCACCGGTTCTAATCTTTATTGCTCAGTTCCTATGACGGTATTATGGGCTTCCCCATATTTACTTACTGAAGGTGTTATAGTCTCAGCATAAGTTTAAGCTTACAATACAAATGGTTGGTCAACAATTTCATAGGCTAACTCAGCAGGTGCAACAGTTTAAACAGTACCTGCACAAATGAATACACCGATCCGTGGTTCAGGCACTTCTACAACCCAAATAGTAGTATAATGGTCAACTATATCAGATAATGGAGGTTCTAGTATCGACTCCTATAACTTATAGTAATATGTTGGCTCAGCATGGGTTGACTTGCAAGGCTAAAGTGGCTCTGAATCAACATTACTTTCATATACCCTATCAAGTTCAATTACAGCAGGAACAACATATACATTCCAAGTTAGAGCCCATAACGTACATGGATGGGGAGCGTTTTCAAGCTCGGTTAATATCCTTGCATCAAGTGTTCCAAATGCACCTTCAGCTCCAACAACTACACTTAATAATGATCAAGTTAGAATTACTTGGTCAGCTCCAACCACAAATTATGAAGCAATCGATAAATACGAAATACTTATACGATAGAGTGATGGAACTACATTTACTGAGCAAACAACTTACTGTGATGGAACTTAATCTGTTATTATCAGTTAGCTCTATTGTGAAATTCCAATGACAGTTTTTACTGCTTCACCATATTCAATAGCAACTAATGCACTCATAGTGGCCAAGTTGAGAGCTCACAATACGAATGGATGGGGAGCTTATTCAAGTGTAAATTCAGTAGGAATTTAGGTACAAACTGCTCCTTTACAAATGAATACACCAAGTCGAGGCTCTTCTACATCTGCTAGTTAAATTGAAGTCACTTGGTCAGCTTAAAGTTCACCTGATGATGGTTATTCTTCAATCACTTCTTATCATCTGTAATGGGATGCTGGAACTAATTAAGCTACTTGGTATGATCTCATAGGTGGCACAGTAGATAGTACTGCTATATCTTATACCAAAACATCATCTATTGTAGCAGGAACTACTTATTACTTTCAAGTGAGATCAAAGAATATGTGGGGCTGGGGTACATATTCAACTGCCTATGGAATAAAAGCTGCAGCTAAACCATCTTAAATGACTACTGTAACAACCTCAATAGACTCATCTACAGGAGGAGTAAAGATATCCTGGACAGCTCCTACTTCTAATTCAGAAACGATTACCTCATATAAGATAGAGATACTTCAGAGTGGTGGTACAACATGGACAGAGGACACAACTAATTGCCTTGGCTCAAATTCAGTTATAATGTCTCAACTATACTGTATTATTCCCATGTCTACCCTTCGAGCTTCTCCTTATAGTTTAGCCTACAACACTCTTGTTTAGGTGAGAGCTAGTGCCACCAATACATATGGCACCTCCACAGTTTCAGCTACCAATACAGGTGGAGCATATATAAGAACTGAACCAGCTACAATGAGTGCACCTTTTCGAGGTACTTTAACATCTATGTCATAGATTTAAGTCGATTGGACAGCCTTATCTTCAAGTAGTGATACTGGTGGCTCCACAATTCTTTCATATCAACTATAATGGGATTCAGGTACTGTCTCTACATGGAGCACACTTATTGGATTTTCTTCAGATACAACCCAAACTTCTTATACCATAACTTCTGGACTCACTGCTGGAGGTAGTTATTAGTTTAAAGTGAGAGCTAGAAATATATATGGATGGTAAACCACCTATTCTAGCACAGTCACAATTATAGCTGCTTAAGAGCCAGCTCAAATAACATCAGTAAGTACTGCGAATAGTGGAACAAATGTTATTATATCGTGGGGTTTACCCTCAGCTAATTATGGAACCTTATCTTCTTATACCATTGAAGTACTTTAATCTAATGGTGCATCATATAGTGATATGACAACATATTGTTCAGAATCAGCAGCATCAATTCTTTCTTTGAGATAATGTACTCTTGCTATGACAACATTATGGGCTTCTCCATTAACACTTTCTACTGCTGGCACAATAATTTAAGCAAGAGTTAAAGCTATTAATGAATATGGAACTAGTCTTGTTTCTGAAGCTAATACTATCGGAGCTACACTTTAAACTGTGCCAAGTACTGTAACTGGCTTAGCATATGTTCCACTTTCATCTACCTTAACTAGTATTACTGTTTCTTGGTCAACTTTGACAACTACTAGTTAAACAGGCAATTCGGCCATTACTTCATACAATTTGCAATGGGATTCTGGAACTGGAAATACATGGACTGATATATAGGGTTAAGATGGCTCACTATCAACTCTTACTACTGGTACCTAATCTAGTGGTATTACAGGGGGACAAACATACTAATTTAGAGTATATGCTCGCAATTAATACGGCTGGTCTGCATCCCCATCCTCAATAATAACAGTCACAGCAT
>LASQ02020059.1:0-10100 GCA_001272955.2 Urostyla sp. PUJRC_G1 | reverse complement strand
AAATGATTGGGGTAGTATTATATCTATATCTGGTACTTAATTTTCTAGATTTTCTACTTGTGGTTCTATAATAAGAAATAATATAGCATATTTTGACTCTAATGAACTAGATTCTACCTTTTACACCTCATCAAGTGCAGAATATAATATAAATACAAGAAATTTGAATGATGCCTATCAAATAGACTATAGAAGAGGCTAATAAACTGCTTCTCCTCTCTCATGTGTTAAAACAGTAACTGTCTCGTCAGGTGAATAAGCTTGTTACTCAATTGCAATAGACAGTTCTATATTTTAATATTTCTCAGTAAACAAGAAAGCGAGTACAAGTAATTATCCTGATTTTGTAAATTATAATTTTGGAATGAAAAATTATGGATTAATTTTATAATTAAATGCTTTTTATGGATCAATTATCCTCACAAATAATTATTTTTTGAAAAATTAGCATTAATTCTCTTCCTGTTAAACTTCTGCAAATATTAAAGACTCTAATTATGATTCTTCAAAATATATAAATATTAAGAATAAGAATTATTTGTAATTAAGAAATTTGATAAGCATAATTTCAACACCTCATGAAATTGCATTTATTAAAAATACATTTCAGGAGAATAATAGTATAAGAGGGTTAATTTATTTAGATTTGGCTCATAGAAAAGCTCCTGTTATAATTTCAGGAAATACCTTTAACTATAACGGGGCGTATTATCAAGCAAATGGGATATTTATTAGAGCTAGAGCCAACACTGGAATAACATTACCTTAATATACTTTTACAACTTTATCATAAATGCAATGTGGATATTATTTGATAACAAGTAATACTTTTTTAAAGAATCATGGTTGTCCTATCTTTGGTGGAGGAGTAATAGAATTTGAATGTGTTGACAGTGGTTATGATCCATATATAACAAGTTCAAATACAAAAGATTTATCATCTCCAACATTGTATTCTTCTGATAATGCCAATTTCCCTACAATTAAGACTAATGATAAAAACGGAGTATTTTCTGCCTTTTCCTTTACTTATGATACTAAAGTGACTATATCTACAACTGATTACTTTATGCATAGCACACTACTGAATATGAGTTCAAATACATTCACGAATAATTATGCTTCAGGTGGATTAACTACATCATCAGGTTATGGTGGAATAGGTGGTATAGTAACAATAACTGGTGTTAGTTTTCCTTATTTTTATAAAGAAACTTATACTTCAAATAGTGAAAATTTTGATGAAAAAATAACAGAATATTCAACTACTTATACTACAGGATTAGCTTCGACTGGTTCATATAAATACTCCGATATAGTAAAAAAAAGTGGAGGTTCTACATCACCTCTATATGTAAATTATTAACTAACAAAATTTTAGGGTAGTTTAGTCCTCTATAATTGTTTTGGACCAGTTTTTGATTCTCTCACTTTTGATGGAGGATCACTACTTTCTTCAGATGCTTTTTATTCTTCTCTTGCAGTAGCATTGAACCTATATAAAGTTTATGGGCCTGTAATATTTCTCTATAATAAAAAGATAGGTAAAAATGACCTCATGCACATTTAAGAATTTAAAAGGTTTGGGATATGATACTTATAATACTGTATATTCAATATCAGCGTCTTACACCTCAGATCAAGCAATAATTGGATTTTCTGGTTCTGTTATCTCATCCTATACTATTACTGGATTAACTATCTCTGATATTTAATTATTAGGAGCTGCATCTTCTACATCTCGCTCAACAAGTGTACCTATATGGAGTCCAGATTATATTACGTAATTTTTCAATTTTAATAATTATGTTACTAGAAATGAAATATTTAAGGCATCAGGAATATCAGCAACATCATCAACAACTTAAAGTAAATATGTTGCAAATAAAGCAACAATAAAATCTCTTACTTTGTCTGAAATAACTTGCAAATACTGTGCAACACACCTTTTTTCTTTAACTGCACATGATATTGAAATGTCAAGTCTGACAGTTTCAAACGTCATCTAAGAAGAAGGTACATATGTTACAGAATTATAAGGCTATTGTAATAATTTATAATAATTAATATTGACTTTAGAGGGGATATTTGGGATTATATTATATATTGATTCTAGTATAACAACATCAATAGACTTACTATCATCTTCAACTTTTACAAATAGTATGGGCCCTATTATTAATCTTCATAATTAAAATCCTTCATATACCTAATATACAGCTACAATTTAATCATCGTAAGACTCTTAACTAATTAATAAAACTTTAGAACATTTACAGGAACCTATTTGAATTTTTAAGCAGGAAGTGGCGCACTTAAAATTGTTGAGCCTAGTTCACCCGTATCATTTGCTACAAAGATAGTGATTACAGGGTGCACATTTAGTGCCCCATAGTACTAAAGCACTACTACAACATTTTTCTAAGGTACTTTTGCTTATATTGCAAATGCAACGTCTGTTACATTATCTTCAAATACTATGCATAGTTTGATAAATTCAAATACTTAAGGTGGCTTTATATATATTAAATAGAATCCTACTGAAATGATTACCAAGCCTACTTTAACAGTTATTATGACAAGTAATATCATTACACCGTCATTATCAAGTACCACAAAATCATTAAGATAAGCACAATCTTAAACTATCCCCACTAATGCTGATTTAACAGGTTGTATACATATTTATAAGTCATGGGGAGTGGCAAGTATTACATCTACTACAAATACATTTAAGTATAATCCCTCTATAACTCCAATGTTTGGTGGCTTTATCTATATGGAATTGTAATATATGAAAGGATAATCTGTCTCTGATACTGCCTCATCACTAAGTTTTACTGATTCAGGTTCAACATTCAGTTATGGATTTGCAGGATATGGAGGTGATATTTACTGTAAAAATTGTGCAACTTTATCGTTCTCATAAACATAATTTAGCGATAATTACGCATTTGTTGGAGGTTCAATATTCTTAGATTATACTTCAAATGGATTTATATCGTAATCAAGTACAACAGTCAGTATAACAAGCGTAACTGTGAGCAATAATTATGCCATGTATTAAGGAGGATTCTTAGCTGCTACTGAATCTGGTTATGGTACTTATTCAGGTAAATCAAGCTATTTGAATATCATTATAACATCCAGTAGCTCAAAATATTCCAGTATTACTTCTTATTCCAAAGGAACTTCAGATTATGGAAGTGGTGTGGTATTTTTCATATTTTCTGAATGTGCTTAATTAACATCGACATCAGATTCATTCAGTTCATTAAGTGGAGCGGGCGGAGCATTTCATATATAAACAGCAAATTCTGATTCATCTGCAATTAGTTTTGTCTATTTAAAGTCAGCAACAATAACAGATGCTTCAACAAGTGAAAATACAAATACAGACAATTTAGCAACATTTTTATAGTTGCAAGTTAGTGATGCAGGAACTTTGACTATTAATGGAGGCACATTTAAATCGCTCTCAAAGGTTGTTACTAAGCCTATGTTTTTGGTAAAAAATACAGGCACTTCTTCAGCATATAAAATTACAGTTTTGAATGCTCCTACTTTTTCAGACATCAATGCTGATTCTTCTACTACATCAACCAATACAGTTAATGGACTATTATTTAGTCTAACATATGTTGACTTTACAGATACTTCAGGTTCAACATATAAGTCAATTAAATATGCAAAATATGGTGGTGTATTTTACCTTTCAAAATCAACTGTAACAATGAAAGGAGCAACAGTATCTTCTATATCCGCAAGTAAAGGCGCATTTATCTATGCTGATAATACTGCTGATAGTGGGTATACTCTTACAAGTAACTCATTCTCTTCTCTATCAGCAAGCGATGTGGGAGGTCTTATTTTTGATGAATCAGGCTGCTCATCATTAAATCAAAAGGTCATAACTTCTTGCACATTTTATGATATAAAGGCTTATGCAGGTGGAAGCATTATTTCTTTTGAAGCTAAAAATTGTGATTTATATATTACATCGACAACATTTGATACAGTTTAAACTTCATGTGATTAAGAAGTTCCAATTGGAACTGATATATTTACTATTATTGAAGGGCTCTCTGTAACATTTGATACTATAACTATCACTAACTTATTTTCTTCTTCCACTACATATGATATGTTAATATATGCTGAAAATCTTCCAGATTTTACATTTACAATATAAAATTCTATAATATATTGTTTACCTTCATATTTGAATTCAACCTCAATTACATATTTTACATTGTTTAATTTTGAGGTAATTAATTCGTTAACTTCATATAATAATTCATTTTATTATTGCAATACTGGAACTTATGGAATTTTTGATATGATTGATTTAATTTCATTCAATGATACATATAGCAAATATTACAACAATTCTGGAGCAAACGGAGCAGTTTATTCAATATAGGGGACGGAAGCACATAAAATAAATGTATTGTTATCAAATAACATTTACTATTACAATCATGGTATAAGTTATGGGGGCGTATTAGCTATATATGATAATTTTGAAGCAACAATAAAATCGTGTTAGTTTTATTATAATAAAGGTGGATAAGGTGGTGCGATATATATTTCTGCTATAACATCAGCCACTAGCAATTCAACATTATCAATCTCCAATTCAATGTTTTACAATCATTCAGCAACATCAGGAGGTGTAATATTCTCAGCATATCAAAATTTGCTAATAACGATATCAGCTTCAAATTACTTCTAAAATAATTGGGCCACATCAGGTGGCGTTTTTTACATAACTGCATTGAATTATTTATCAATAGATTCTTGTTTCTTTTAGGAGAATTTTGCATTTGATTCCTCAATAATATACTCGACCTCAATAAATGCTGTTTATACACTTAAAAAGTCAATTTTCTATTAAAATTATACTTATAACTACACAGGTGTATAGTAATATTTAGATAAGTAGAAATATAAAACAACTACTTAAATGTACTTCTCTTCATCTAAAACCTCAGTAGTTTGCTTTTCAAACTCTTATTACAATAATATGCTTGGAAATGAAGGTGGTGTATTTAAATTGCATAATGTGAATTTCTCAGATTCTTCTTCCACCTACAAGAATAATTCAGCTAAATTAGGTGGAGCAATTTCCTGTCAAGGATGCATGATGTAACTCAATGGCAATTCTTTTTACTATAATACAGGCTCAGAAGGTGGTGCAATATATATGGAATCAGGTGCTTCTTTACAGTCTAACTTTGACAAATTTTATTATAACAATGCAACTTTATAAGGGGGTGCTCTTTACTTAACCACTCGAACTTAGTTCTTAATAAATAGTGCTTCTTTCGTATAAAATGTTGCTGCACAAGATTCAGCAATATCAGCGCTTCAGACAAATACAATAGGATTTATTTTGAGCAATTCTTAATTTATTAATAACTCGGCTGAATAGAATACAATAACATTCTTAAAATCAGATGGAACTATGAAGAATTGTGAATTTTATAACAACTACGCGATTAAATAAACTGGCAATCTATTCATGTCATTTTCTAACATAACAATTGCCTCATCTAAATTTATAAATACAAAATCAACTAATCCTGTTTTAGCTGCTTAAAATTTGAAGAACATCATGGGTTAGTTTATGTATTTATCTATTGATGTATATCTCACAATCATTGGTTCTACATTTTAAAATGGGTATTCTAAAAATGGTGGTGCAATCTATATTGATGGATTATCTTCCCTAAAGGTAGTTTCATCTACATTTTCTGAAAACTTTGCAGCAGAAAATGGTGGTGCTTTATATACTTCAGCGTACTTGTTTGTTTAATTTACATCTTGTACTTTTATTAATAATTATGCTGGTTCTGAAGGAAGTGAAATTTATGGACTCTTTTCAGACTATTTTATTGATCTATAAGATGTTCTAGTAAAAAATGCATCCAAGACATCATCTCTATTCTTGGAATCAGTCAATTTAAAAATGAATAACTTTTCAATATATTCAAATGCAGATGAGGCCTATTCTGGTGGTGGACTCACTTGCTTAAATTGTAGAATTATAAACATAACCTCATCATTGTTTGATAATCTCAAAGCTTTGAAAGGAGGGGCAATATATATTGAATAAAGTGATTCTAATAAAATTACATTGCTACCTAATTCGACTCCAACATACTCAATTACAAAAACAAAAATATTAAATTCAGAGTCATATTTAGGAGGTGGTATTTACATTAATAATCCGCAATACATGGAGATACTATCAAATACTTTTGAATCTAACTACGCTAAAAATGATTCTGAAAATGGATCAGGTTTTGGAGGTGGACTTTATTACACCTGTTAATCCTCATATTAATGTCATGTGATCCTCTCAACAAATAATACGTTTAAAGAAAATGTTGCAGAAAATGCTGGAGGAGGAATATAATGGGATAATCTTGAGCCTGATAATATCACTCTCAACAAGTTTTCAAACAATTATGCATTCATATATGGAAACAACTACGGTGCTGTTCCTCAGAAGATGATATAGCTTTCATAAAAGGAATATGATTAGTTAGTTAGCATAGCTAATTCAAACTTTACTGTTAGTAGTCAGCTGCAGTAGACTTAATCTACAGAAACAAGAAAAGAACTCATAAGAAGGGCGATTAAAGAAAGATAAAATGTTTAGAGATAATTGAATGAGAGTAGCACTGGGGATGACGTAAAAACAACTATATCACTCAATTAGCAATAATCTGGTGGTACACTTTAAACTACATACATTGGCCTATCTGATAAGTATAATTAAACTGTGGGAAACTTGAATGGAGCAAAGTTAACAGTAGTATCAGATATTACCTTTAATATTAATAATTCTAAGTCCCTCAATTACAAGCCTATTTTAGAAGGGACTACTTAATTTTCTTCTGTTGGAGGTGCTTTTTAAGTTTAAGGCGTCTCATTTGCTGGTAACCCTGGCTATACTTATAGTAAATTTCTTAATTTATACATATTCTTATAGGGATTATATTAGAAACAGATGGTATTGATTCTACAATACCTTCAAATTAAGCCTATTAGAATGATTCTTAATCTATTTCGGCAACTAAGGTCGACTTTCCAATTATTTTAGCTTTAAGGGAATGCGAAATTGGGGAGTCCTTTTCCGATTCGGGTAAGTGCATCGAATGCGAAAATGGTACACAATATCTTTTGGCTAAATTAAACTCACCAGGTGATTGTTAAACATGTCCAACAGATAAGGCTAACTGTTATGGGGGTTCAAAGATTGGTCCAAAGACAGGTTACTGGAGGAGAAATAATATTACAGACAATTTTATTTCTTGCCCTCTAAAATTAGCGTGCTTAGGTATTGTTCCTCCAACATACAATCCAATGGGAGATTGTGATACTGGGTACACGGGAATTCTTTGCACTGAGTGTGAGCCCAGATATTCAAGAAATTCTAATTTTTAATGTGCAAGGTGTCCAAAAACATCTGTTAATGCAGTGAGACTCTTTTGTATATTAATTGGTTTTATAATTGGAATATCATGGCTAATAAAGTAATTCATTTATATTTATTAAAAAATATATATAGTTCTACTTTAAAAGGGGCTAAGTAAAAGAAAAATGTAACAAGTATATTTACCAAGATTTTAATGAATCATCTCTAGTTAATTCTTCTCACTGCAACATTTAACTTTGAATGGCCTGAAAAAGTGAAAGAGTTCTTCTCAACTTCTCAGCCAGTCGCTTAAGTTTCGCAGTAGATATTCTCAGTTGACTGCTTTATTGATTCTAGAGAATCAATTAACAGCACAATTTTAGCTACTTCATCAAATGATTATAATGATGAATCAGTTTTCAACATGTTTTATAAGAAATTAATAATGATTGCTGTGTTTCCTTTTTCTTTATTTGCAGCATGCTATGGTGCCTGGTACTTGATTGGTTTATGTAAAAGGGGTAATTAATTGAATGTGAAATCAAGAGCTATTTCCTCTCTAATTATTGTGTTAGTATTAGTCCATCCTTCAATTGTGTAGCATTTGTTTTCTACTTTCGAGTAAGATTATTATTTTTTATTTGTAAATAGTTGCTATAACGTTGACAGTGAATATAGAATATATACATAAATGTAAATTGTTTGCTATACTTCAATCTATTCACTTTATTCGAAAGGTGTAGCACTGCCAGGTATAGTGGTATGGGGTCTTGGTATTCCATTCTTCTCATTCGCTCTTATAAATAGAAATAGGAAGTAATTACAAAGAATTGAGATAAAGGAGAAGTTTGGATTTCTTTACCGCGGATATAAAAATGAGTTTTATTATTGGGAATCAGTTATAATGTACCGCAAGATCATATTAATTGTCGTCTAGGTCTTTATATAAAAATATGGTGTTATATCACAAGCATTAATCGTCTTTTTGATGCTTATTGTTTTCCTTATGATAAATACTTAAAAAGAACCATTTAGCACTCATACACTTAATATGCTTGAATCATACTCCCTAGTCACATCAATGGTTACCATATACTGTGGGATATTTTTCATTTCAAGTAGGAAAGTATCCACCGATTTAGATTCTAGTGCAAACTCCGCAGCTTCTTCATCATCTTCAGATTCAGAACGTACATTTTTCTTTTAATATAAAATATAGTTGTCTTATCAGAGAATGTGAAATTATTGTTCTTCTTTGTGATTATTTTCTCTAATATGTTCTTCTTTATCTATTGGTCCTATAAAATGTACTTGGAGATAAAGTCAATTATAATATTAAAGATGGGGAAATGTTTTCTACTTTTAAGTTTGTGCATAAGCAGAGAAAAACTCAACCGTTTGAAAATTAATTATTAACTTAAAGAAGATCATGAGCTATTAAGAGATGATTTTGTAAAGATATTAGATCAAACATTGAGATTATATGATCAGGGAAAAATCATCTTAAAACCTAATTCAATAGAAAAACTTTAAATACACTTTCACCCTTAGAAAATAAAGCAATTATTATAAATTCAAGATGAAAGAGAAAAAAGAGAATATTAATTGCTCTTTAAGAGATAGAAGAGAGTTAAAGATTATAAAACACAAAAAGAATAATTAGAAGACTCAATTTAATAGAAGTTTAATACTCAAAGATTTAATAATATGCAAACAGATGATGATGATGAAAATTATTCATTTCAGTTAAAGGATCTAAAGCCAAATTAATAACTTTCACTAATGAAATAGAGTACACTCGATCGTATGAAGTTGGAGATAGATGAAGATATCAATAATATACAAATAGATTAGCAAGATGAATTTAATTCCTAAATTATCAAATAAGGAATCAATACATTTTCAACAATTCCTGCTAATAAAAGTCTTAATAATTCTGAAAGAGATCTATATGTGGATATGAATACTTTATAAAATGAAGATGAAAATACTTAGAGATAATTAATTAGCAGAATTCCTTTTATGAAGAGTTTAAATTAAAATGATTAAAATTCACTAATTATGAAATTAAGAGGATCATCAAACTAATTATCAAAATTTTCATAGATAAAAATATTCAAATAGCCTATGAACAAAATTAGCAATAAAAGTTTAAATCTGAGTTCTAATAATAAACTGAGAATATAAGAAGAATATCTTAGAAAAAAACACATAATAAATGAAGATGTCATCATACAAAAAAAAGTATAAACAGGTTCTTCTAAATTTAAACCTAAAAAAGGATACTAAAGAATAAGAAATAAAAATAAAACACCTGTTGAAATATTGCAAAATACAATAGAAATAAATCAATTGAATACATCATTGAAATCATCAGACTTAGATTAAAACTCACCAAATTAGACTCTAAGTGTAGCATCCTCATTTTAGAAACATAATTCAGAGAAAATGAAAGAATATAATTTTTAAACCACGAAATAATTTAAAGATGAAAAACCTAGTCAATTTAACAAGTAAAAGAATAAATAAGCTATAGAGGAAATTTAGAGTAGTTTGTCTTAGAATTCATCATATTTTGTTGAAAAAAATAAAAAGTAAAATAATATATAAATATTGACTTCGGATGAGAAAATCGATTTTGATTGAAAAATTGATTAATTAATTTCATTAATAA
>LASQ02020046.1:0-16899 GCA_001272955.2 Urostyla sp. PUJRC_G1 | reverse complement strand
AATTTAGGTCATAATTTAAATTATAAAAATATTATTAAAAATGAAAAAGAAAGGAAAGTCTAAATCAAAATAAAGTGAATAAGCAACAATTTAATTAAAGGATATACTCAATTCTATCGATTCTGCCTATTTATAAACTTAAGACATCAATAATAAAGAAGAATAACAATGAGTGAACTAATAATAGCCAAATATTGCTAAACTCGATGATAATATGAAATCTTGAATTGAAGATAATGTTAGTAGAAATATACAAAGTAAACAAATTAAAAGATCCTCTTAAGAATATGAGACCTATTTTCGCAGTTTTTCTACATATGAGAAACATTTTAAGGTAGATTCTAACCAATATAACCAGGAAACATTATTAAGTTATCTTACTTTAAAAGAGGATGATATTTTTATAATACTTGAAGCAATAAATGATTAGAATTGTGATAACTATAGTAATTTAAAGATATTTTTTTCTTTAAAAACATTGGGGAAAATACTATAAGAAACTACCAAATATATGCATATTAAAATAAATTCATTATGCTTTTAATAGGGTATTTATAAGAGATTGATTTAACTATTTTAAGATTAATGTGATAATGAATTTTAATTAGAAATATTGAAAAGTTTATCTAATTTGACTAGTTTTATTAATAAAGAATAAACTGATAATATTGTTAAATTGGGGGTATTTGAGTTGCTTTTATTAAAATTAGAGAATAATATTGAAAAAAGCATGTTGAATTCTTTAATATTATAAATATTAAATAACATTATTTCTAATGAAGATAAATTAAAATTATAATTAATGAATTTAAAATTAGAAAAGTAATAAGTTCAAACAAATTTTATTAGTTAGATTGACTCAATGCTATTGTTAATTAATCAATTTTAGTTTTCAAATAAAACAATTGATATAACAAATTCAACTTAATAGGAAGATAGTAGTTTTATTATAAACAGGCAATTTGAATAAAATGATATATTTTTCCTAATAAAATAAATTACAATGTTTATAAATAATACCTGTATTATTTGTGAATTATTAACAAAATTATAATTTAAATGGTCATTTAATTCACTTATTTCGGTTATGATTTTAAGATAAAAAATTTTAAAATAATTTAAATATGATGAATAATTAATGAGTTTTTCGAATTCACCACAATACCAATAATAAATGAAATAATTAGAAATAATTAAAAATTCATTTGAAATATTAGAATCCTTATAAAGCATAAAACAAATGCTAAATTCTAATGACTATTCTTATTTTCTTCTTTAAAAACATGAATAGTTATAATAATTGCTATAAATAATTACAAAATTTTTGTATGAAAGAGATTAACAAATAGTAATGAATTCTCTAATAATAATAGGCTAGCTAGCCTCTGAAGAATCTTTTAATGAAAGCCTATTATAATCACAAGGTAACATATTTTCTGCATTTTTGGATATTTTCTAATTTAACAACTAATATGTATTTAATGAAGCTTCATAATCTGATTAAGGATTTTAAACATCGAATTATAACTTATTAACACAAAAACTAATAATAATTTTAAGAACAATCTCAAATTTAATAGTAGAAAATGTTTAATTATAGCATATTTTATTAAAGAATTTCCCACTATTAGTTGCTTTAGCTATTTAACATGGATTAGGTCATAGTAAGGATAAAGTTTTAGAGGAATCATTTATTTTGATTGATAATATACTTGCCATTAAGAATTCAGAGTAACTATTACTATAAAATGAAGAAATGCCACAATCTCTAATAGAAAGTTTATTTATGGTTATAAATTTCTAGTAAGATGCAAATTATATTTTAAGATCACTTAAACATTTATAGTCTATAATATAATTAAATGAAACCTATGTTTCATTTATTTTCACTAAACTTTGTCAAAAATCATGTTTACAAGCTTTAGAAAGACTATAAATGCATTAAAATTTTAAAATCTTTACCTACACAACTTATATAATGCAGAGATTTTTGAAGGGTAGTTTGGAATCATTAGACATAATAATTGAAGGTAATTAACTAAATGAGAGTCTATCAATAAACAATTCAATGATGATAAGTTAAAATTCAATTTAAATGTCACATTTAGCTATAACAAATAAAGATTCAACATAATAACCTAAAAAATCAGTAGCCTCAAATCAAGCAAAATAATTAAATAAATATAAAGAATTTCAAGTATACACTCTCACTATTGAAGAGGCAGAAAATTGAGAAATTTTAATTTCATTAATATTTAGATAAGAACTTCTTAAATTTGAGGGAAATCCTATAATTTAAATGCATTGGTAGTCTATTAATTAATAATTTTAAAAAATATCTTAATTTGAATGGATTAAGAAGAATCTCATATAATGACTGAGGATAACAGTCCTCAGAAATAAGAAGAGGATCAAGATGTTAGTAACTTTAACGGTGACGAAGATCAAGATCATATGGAAAATGGAGATACAGAACTAAAAGAAAATGATGAAATGGACTTAAACGATGAACAAAATGATGATGATGATGGAGAAAAAAATGGAAACGGTGAAGAAGAGGAAAAGGAAAAAATAAGCCAAAAGAGTACCCCTCATAATGAAAGATTAAACGATTCAGCAGCCTCTCAAAGGCAATCAGACAGAGGAGAACTGTCCCAGAAGTCATCATCTAGGCCCAATCACATGTAAAAGAAATCTTCCAAAATCTCCAGAGATAAAGAGCCGCCAAAAAAGGACACCTCAAAAGACAACAGTAATACTTTAGTTATTTACTATATTATTCAATAGGAGTATCATGGATGGTGAACTAATTAGCAGAAAAACTGGAGAACTTCAACACATAATAGATGCTAAAATCATCTCACTATTAGTGGTTCATAGACTTCCTCGACAATGAGGAAAATAGGAAGATCTTTTTTTGGATAGAACAAGGCGACCAAGTAGGCATCTCATACTCCAACCCACCAAAGGTTAATGATTTAGGCATCCATACTGCCGAGTACTAAATCTGCTACTTCCTTAAGAGGTCTGGTGAAAAGATCACGTTCTAAAATATTCAGACCACTGTGATCGTTGGATAAATAGATGGAGATCCATTAGACGACATATTAAATAAGATGAATGCGGACTACTTGCCCAAGTTGCTCAGTGAGAAGAACTGGCCAGAAGGTGCCAAGAAAGAATTCGTTGCTCAGCTTCACAAATTTATGGCTGCCTTGACTGAGGCTAGTCATGCATCGAAGGGCAGGACCACATTATATATCCCTAAGGAGGACCTATCCATGCCTGAGCAGGCTGCCAAGGATAAGGATTTGCTATAAAGGTTAGAGTCGACAGTTATATAGTGGACCAGATAAATAAAGGAATTGGTATCAAACTAGGACTCATAATAGTCTAATGAGAACTCATCCCCATTAGATGAAATTAAGCATTGGTAGTCCCGCACGGCCAATCTCTCCATCCTAAATAACTAATTGCAGAATTAGGAGCTGAAAAAGATAATCAATGTGCTCTAAATAGCTGGATCCTCCTATTTACCAGGATTTAAAGAACTTGAGAAGAAAATCAAAGAGGGTTTTGAGGAGGCCAACGATAACCTAAAGTTCATGTAAACTTTAGAGGAACCTTGCAAGAAGATCGAGAACTGTGAACCAAAGGAAATTCCAAAGTTAATCCCCTCAGTATTGAACTCAGTGAGAATCATTTGGGAATTGAGCAAATTCTATAACACTACCGAAAGAATGAAAGGCCTTCTCACAAAGATATCTAACTAGATCATTAAACGCTGTCGAGCCAAAATTAACATTAACGATATGTTAGATGGTGATGTTGAGAAATGCATGAGAGACTTAGATGAGTCTATCTAATGCTGCAAATAGTGGAAGATAATTTGCTTAAAAATGTAAGGAATGATTAAGAAATACTCTTCACGACCTGAATGGAAATTAGACAAAGATGAAACTATATTCGCTGAAAATGAAGCCTTCATTTAAAGATGTAAAGATTTGAATGAAATTTGTGAATCGCAGTTGTAATTTGCTCGAAAAGCCTCTAATATTAAGATGCCTGTATTTGGTGGTTCCAAAGGCTTAGAGCTCACTACAACCTTACTTCAATTGTAGGAGAGATTTGAGAAGTATTTATAGAATATTAAGAACCTAGATTACGACATATTGGACGTGAAGAACACAAAATGGCATGATGATTATGGCCAAATATTCAAGGAGTATATTAAATCGCTCGAGATAATGAACTAAAACATTATAGCACTGGCTTTCAAGAACATTTCTACTGTACCAGATGCAATTGAAATGCTGGAGAACTTTGACTCATTAGCTAAGAGACCAATGGTGAAAGACTATGTGTAAAAGAAGGCAGCTGAGTGGGTCTACAAGCTCTTCATTGATGAGATCAAAGAGGTGGAGGAGCTGTATGACAACTATTAGAAGAAGAAGCCAACAATGCCGATATCCCATCCCAAATATGGTGGATTAGCCATATGGACTTAGTCACTCATAGTTCGCATAGATAAAGCTAAATATGTAAGTCTAATAATAATAATAAATCAACCCGCAGTGTAACTTACCAAATTTTTGCTCTTTATATCTCTAATATATAAAGAGAGCAAGTCACTGCAACATTAATCTTAAAAAAGGTAAAGAACTTAGTGTAGCTCCAATTTTTGTGGAGTCACATCTACACACTTTACCACAAAATTTATTTATTTTTATTTTAATTTGATTGATCATTTATTAATATGTTTGTATAGGCCATCGAGTCGCTTAACTTCATACCTGAGCACCCACACGCTAAGGAGGCTATTGAAAAGTACGACAAACTACGCTCATCTTTGGATAACTTCATCGTGCATCAGTAATTCGCTAATTGGAAGAAGGAAATTGAACCGATGGAGAAGAATGTAGATGAGAAATTGGAAGTGCCAATTTTGGTTCGCTCAGAAAACGCCAAAAGCGAGCTTCCTCAATCGCTTTCCCATAACGTCCTATTTTAGAGATCGAAGAAGCATGGATTCTTGGAATCAAATTTCGATTCAAACTTGCTCAAAGTACTCATTGAAGTCACCTATTGGACTAAAATACAAACTCTAGGCTACGTCAACATACCTCACTATGTGTAGAAACTGATTGGAAAGAAGGAATAGTTGAGATAATTGAGAGAGAATGTGATGCTAATCGTGCGTGACTATAACAATATCATTCATACCATCAATCCAAAAGATGCAGAGAAGTCAAAAGAGCGCGACCTCTTCAAAGAGCACTTAGATTTATTGGACAAGACTATTGAACCAGGTATCAAGAGACATAACTGGTGCTCCAATGCTGATCCATTTGTATATGCCTGCAGGAAGGATTGCTAAGAGGTGTTCAAAAAAGTCAAATTATTCCAAAAGAACTAGATGAAAATTTAGGAGGAATTCGAAAAGATATCCACCTCTTGCTACACCAACATTCAAAAATAGAAGCTCTATTTGCTCAATGAATTCATCAATGAATAAGAAGATTGCTTAGATCAGAAGGAAGGGGACTTTTAGAAGTCATTCGAGAAAATAAAACGCAAGATGATGAAGACTTATGATCTCTTCCTATCAAGAGGACCTAAGATATAGTTGGAATGGCTATCATTCATAAATAGATTAGACAAATCACTTGAAAAGGCACTCAAGCAGTCTGTAAAAAACACTCTAATGGATCTCTCCAAGCACATTAGGGGCGATTCGAAATAGGAAATCTTTGTGGCTTTGTTCAAGGTGTACACAATTATCGATACTAATGATCCTTAGTGGAGAATTTTGCATGAACCTTCTCATTAGGAGCTTAAATCAAACATTGCCAATTTCATATAGAAGGTCATCCATGTAACTAGAGTGGTTCCTCGTATTGAAAAGGTTTTTAGAGCTGAAAGAGAGAGTAAAATCTCTACAATAAAGAAGGAAACTGATGAACAAGAAAAGACAGGTGGTGGTGGAGCAAATAGATTCGGTATGGGCAATAGAGCAGGAAATCCAGCTGACGTAAACTATTAGAACATGAGTGAAGAAGAAAAAGAAGAGCGATGGAAGAAGATGTGGCAGTTGCCCAAACCAGCCGAGCCTAAACTTGAATACGAAGATCGCATCAACAAGAACAAGAACATTTAATCCACCCAGCTGTATATTTTGGAGGGCATTCAAAATATCCAAATCAATATGGAGGACGACCGTAAGCACTGGCAAGTTTCCGAAGAGTATCATCATCTCTATAATGTAAGATCAGAAAGAGGTAGAAGACGTATTTTGCTTGGTGCCAAGGATTCCCTTGATCCAGATCCAGTACAAAGATATAAGGAATCGATTGATTCATTACAAGATGTGCTCAATGATGTAAGAAACAAGCCACTCACATAATAGACCCAGTTTATCTAATTAGATTCATCGAAACTTAAGAATACACTATTAGACCATGGTCACGAAATTATTTAGACAATATTCAATTACTTAGTGAAGGATTCAAAAGATGACTTAAACTCTCTATTAATGGAATTCTCTGACACCATTGAAGAACTAAAAACGCCATCCACTGATTTAGCCCATTTGAAGAAGAACAAAGAAAAGTATGCTGAGGTTAAGTCTAAGCTCAACTTACTTGATGCTAGGAGGGAACCAATTAAGAAGAAGTTTGCCTTTATTATGGAAAAGATTGAAGATGGCGGTGGACTAATCGAGTTGACTGAAGAAGATAAAACTAAATTAGGCGGCTTGGATGAAGCTTGGAATAGATTTGTAGATGAACTTGGCGTGGCTAATGGCATAATCCAAAAATCAAACGCACAATTAAAGACTGAAATGGACCATTAGATTGAGGACTTCAAGAAGGAAGTGCAGGAAAACAAGAAGAACTTCATAACTCAAGCTCCATATGGAAGTGAAAAGACAACTGATTCGTCACATAACTAAAGAGACAATGCCAAAGCTAGAGAAAAACTAACAGAATTCAAAGGAGTTACAAAAGAATTGAGAGAGAAGGAAGAGGAAATGAAATTTGGTTTGGATATCTTCGATATCGATCCTATTGTCTATCCAGAGCTAACCAGTGTTGAGAAGGAAATTGTACAGTTGCATGACATTTGGTAAATAAAGGAACAGTGGGATTCTGAATGGAACAACTGGAAATAAATTAAATTCCACGACCTTAATATGGATGAAATTGATGATGTAGCTAGTGATTTCTTGGAGAAGATCAGAGGATTGGATAAGGACGTGAAAGGTTGGGGAGTCTTTGATGTGCTCAAGAATCGCATTGAGCTATTAAGAAATCTCACTCCACTAATTAATGCACTGAAATCTGAAGCTATGAGGGACCGTCATTGGAAGGAATTGAGGTTTGAAGTAAGAAAGGACTTCGATGAAAAATCAGATGACTTTACCTTAGAGAAGATATTCACATTAGATCTATTGGACTCTTAGGAGAAGATCTATGAATTATCCGACAATGCTACAAAAGAGCTAAAAATTGAATAATAATTAGATGACATTAAACGCACCTGGGAGTTCGATTCTACAACTGAACTTGACATAATTAAAATGAAATCTAAAGCTAATAATGAAGAATACTTTAAGATACAGTCAACTGAGAATATTTACTAAGTGATTGAAGATCATGTGGTTAAGTTATCAAATATGAAGTCATCACCTTATTATAAACAGTTTGATGATAAGATTGATACTTGGGAGAACAATATCGCTTAAATTACAGAGACATTAGAATTGCTTTTGGGTGTTCAAGGCAAGTGGTCTTATCTTGAATCAATATTTAGAGGATAATAGGACATATCAAGATAGTTGCCTAATGAATCTTCTACTTTTGATAGAATTAACTCAGTCTTTAAAACTGAAATGGATCGTATTAATAAAGACAGAAATGCACTTAAATCACTCATAGTTAAAGGTTTCATTGGTACACTATAAGAATTGAATAAAAAATTAGAATTAATTTAAAAGAATTTGATCGATTTCTTAGAAGCAAAGAGAGGTCTCTTCCCTCGTTTTTATTTCCTTTCCAATGATGATTTACTAGAAATTATTGGTTAAGCTAAAGATCCTGAACCTATTTAGAAGCATATTAAGAAAATTTATGAAGGAGTAAATGAGCTAAAGTACAATTAATAAGGACCAAGAAATAATAGAACATATGAAATTTTCGCTCTACAATCACCAGAGGGTGAAGAAATTGAAATTAAAGCTGTTCAAATTGAAGCCAAAGTAGAAGCATGGCTCAAAAAAGTGACAGACAACATGAGAGAAAGTATGAGAAAAATCTTTTATACATTCTACACCCAAAAAATGAACACTTAAAAGAAAGCACCTTCAGACTTATAAAAGATAATTAAAACCTCTCCAGGCCAAGTTTTGATTACATGTGCTTAAATGCAATGGACCTAGGAAGTTAGCTTTGCACTTGGCTAATATGAACAATCCTAATAATAAAACCCAAATGCCCTCAAAAAGTTAAGATAAACCTACAAGAAGAAAGTTGATATGTATATTGAACTCGTAGAAAAGAGTGGATTATCTAAAATTGATAGAATGAAGCTTATAGCACTTATTACTATTGAAGAACATAATAGGGAAGTTATAGAGAAACTTTATTCATAAAGAGTTCCAGGTCCAAGAGATTTTGAATGGCTATAATAATTGAGATTTAAGAAAGCTAATGATGAATAGGAGTAACTATACATTTAGATAGAGCAAACTAACTGTCTCTTCGACTATGGTTATGAATATTAAGGTAATAATGGAAGACTTGTTGTGACTCCACTTACCGATAGAGCTTATATGACCTTGACTAATGCTCTTAATATGTAGAGAGGAGGTGCACCTTAGGGACCAGCTGGTACTGGTAAAACGGAAACTGTGAAAGATTTAGGTAAAAACCTTGCTTTCTTTGTGGTTATATAGAACTGTTCTGATTCAATGGACTATATTTCACTTGGAAAGACATTTGCGGGTTTAGCTTTATCAGGTTCTTGGGGTTGTTTTGATGAATTCAATAGAATTGAATTGGAAGTGCTGTCAGTTGTAGCATAATAAATTCAAACTATCTTAGATGCAATAAAGAAAGGAGAGCCAAAGACATAATTCGGAGATACTACTATAGAGGTTAAAAAGGAGTGTGGTATCTTCATTACGATGAACCCTGGATATGCTGGAAGAACTGAATTACCAGATAACTTAAAATCTTTATTTAGACCAGTTGCTATGATGGTTCCTGACTTTAATACTATTGCTAAAATTATCCTTATGTCTGAAGGGTTTAAAAATAACGAGGGATTGGCAAAGAAGGTTGTTACTATTTACGATTTGATGAAGAAACAACTTTCTAAGTAGGATCATTATGATTTTGGTATGAGAGCAGTTAAATCTGTGCTATCTGCTGCTGGAAGAGTAAAGAGAGATCGTCCTGATATAGATGAATTTACTGTGATGATTAAGGCTATAAGAGATATGAATTTGCCAAAGTTTATAGCAGAGGATGTAATACTTTTCGATAACTTGTTCATTGATCTTTTCCCCGGTTGTGATGAGCCTGATAATGATAATGATGATCTCTTGATTGCCATTGAAGATTCTTTGTTAAAGAAGGGGTTATAATTACATGAAAACTTAGTTGTCAAGATCCTTCAACTATACGAATCCAAAGAAACAAGACATGGTAATATGCTTGTAGGTAGTACAATGTCAGGAAAAACCAAATGTTGGGAAATTCTGTGCGATGCCTTAAATATGCTGAACGCTGAAGAAAAAGAGAAAGGTATTCCACCTGATCAAATGCGTTATCCAACAGTGAAATGGGAGGCCATAAACCCAAAATCAATAACTATTAATGAACTCTTTGGTAACTTTGACGACTCTAATCCACCATAATGGCATGATGGTATCTTATCCTCAGTGCTAAAGAGAATTTGCTTAGAAGCTAAATACGAATATAGATGGATGATCCTTGATGGCCCTGTAGATACACTTTGGATCGAGTCAATGAACTCCGTCCTCGATGATAACAAGCTCCTAACCTTAAACAATGGAGATAGAATTGCCCTCTCACCAAAAGTGAGACTGCTATTTGAAATTGAGAACCTAGCTGTTGCCTCACCAGCAACAGTATCAAGAGCCGGTATGATCTATCTGGACATAGAGGAGCTAGGATGGAAACCCTTAGTTGATATGTGGGTGTCATAGAAACAGAGTGAAGAATTTAGAGAATTTCTAGGCGAATTAATTAATAAGTATATTCCTAAAGTTCTAAAAGCAAAGTTAAAATGTCATGAGCTTGTTAAAACGACTGAATCTGCCTGCGTTATGAATATGTGCAAACTCTTTGATGCCTTATGTAAGAACATTACAAAGACACCTGATGAAGAAAACGACAATTACCTTCTGTATATGGAAAAATGGTTTATCTTTTGTTTAATTTGGTCAATAGGAGCTACAGTCGAGGAGTAATCTAGAGTTGAGATTGACTACATTTTGAGAGATATTGAATCACTTTTCCCACATTAGAATACAGTTTATGATCACTATCTAAATTAAGAGAAGAAGGATTGGGCTCCTTGGGAAGAAAGGTTACCAGCAAATTGGAAGCCTGTTGGTTAAGAATTCCATAAGATTAATGTACCAACTGTGGACACAATTAGAAATAGGTACATTGTGCAATCACTTTTAGATACTGGATCATAAGTGCTAATAGTCGGTCATTCAGGTGTAGGTAAAACTGTGCTAGTTGAAGGTGTTTTATAATCACTCGATTCATAGATTCACTACTTTGGCGTTAATTTCTCTGCTGGAACAACATCTGAGTCCACCTAGAACATTATTGAATCAAACTTTGACAAAAGAGCACAGAACAAATACAGACCCAAAACAGGAAAAGTGAAGGTTATATGCTTCATTGATGATCTTAACATGCCACGTAAAGACACTTACGGTTCGTAACCACCTTTAGAGTTGATTAGATAATGGATTGATTATAAATTCTGGTACGATAGAACTAAGATATAGCAAAATTAGATTTACTCCCTCCAATTCTTAGCAGCTATGGGAAAACCTGGTGGAGGAAGAGCAGAAATTTCAAAAAGATTACTATCTAAATTCCACGTCATAAATTATACCGTGCCAACTGAACTCCAAATGAAGAGAATATTTGAAACAATAGCCATTTTCAAGTTCTCTCAAAATTTTGATGAAGATATTAAGAACTTATCTGAGCCCTTAGCTATAGCTACTATCAACTTATTTACCACTATTTAGGAGAAATTCCTGCCTACACCAACCAAATCTCACTACGTTTTCAATATGAGAGATATCTCTAAAGTCTTTTAGGGTGTTTACCTGGCAGATAAGGGCTTCTATGAAGGCAGAGAGCAAATCATCAAATTGTGGGCCCATGAAGTATTAAGAGTATTCCAAGATAGATTGGTCTCTTTTGAAGATCGTGACATCTTTAAAACTTATTTGAATGAATAGCTATTCCAGCACTTCTAAATGGACTATAAGGAGCACTGCTAAACAAATGGCGAAGACGCAGTTTTTGTAGATTTCCTTAATGAAAACATGAAAGTGTATGAAGAAGTGATGCAATTCGATAAACTTCGTGATTACCTGAACAATAAGTTGGAAATTTATAACATGCAACCAAAGTTAGTTAAGATGAATTTGGTACTATTTAGAGATGCCATCACAAACATTGCCAAAATATATCGTATTCTTAACCTCAAGCGTGGTCATTGCTTCTTAGTCGGTGTTGGTGGCAGTGGAAGACATTCACTGACGCGGTTAAGTGCTTACATTTCTGAGTAGATGAACGTCTTTTAACTAGAAGTGACAAAAGGCTTCTCTTTACGTAATTTTAGGGAATAAATCAAGGAAATGTATGAAGTATCAGCATATAAATCAAAGGGTTCATTCAAATCAGTGTTTATATTCTCTGATAATGATGTAGTGCATGAATCCTTCCTTGAAGATGTTAACAATATGCTTTCAACTGGTCTCGTGCCCAACCTCTATTTACCAGATGAACTCGGAAAGATCAAAGAAGAAGCTAAAAGAGTGTTCAAAAAGGAAGGCTTGACTAATGAGAGTCAGGAGGCTTGTAATGAGCATTTCTTTAACAAAGTTAAAGACAATTTGCATATCTGCATATGCATGAGCCCAATTGGAAAGGCATTCAGAGACTACTGTCGTATGTACCCAGCTCTAATCAATAACACCACTATTAATTGGTTCATGAGATGGCCAAATGAGGCTCTTATTGAAGTGGCTTTGAAGTTTGTTGGTGAAATGGAAGTCCCTGTTGAGCTGAAACCAGGCCTCGCTAAAATGTGCTGCTACGCTCATGCAACCTGTATTGAAAATGCTACTTTAATGGAAAAAGAATTGAAGAGAATATTCTATGTGACACCAACCAATTACATTGAACTACTTAAAGGTTATAACTAAATTCTCTCAACTAAAAGAAGAGAAGTCGGCAACCAAATATCCAAATTGAGAAACGGTCTTCAGAAATTGGATGATGCTCGCAAGTAAGTTGAGGAGATGACAAGTGAGTCAGAAATCAAGAGAGCAGAAGTTAGTAAATAACAGAAGATTTGTGAGGATTTAATGATCAATATGTCTAAGGAGTAGAAAAATGCTGATGAATCGTAGAAGAAGATAGAAATTGAAAAGGTTAAAATCGAGAAAGAAAAAGAAGATACCTAAAAGCTTGCAGATGATGCTGAATAAGAACTCCAAAAGGCTTACCCTGCATTATAAGCTGCACAAGATGCTTTGGAATCCTTGGATAAGAAGTACATTGCTGAGATTAAGTCATTTGCTTCTCCACCACCTGATGTTGGACTTGTCATGTCAGCAGTCATGATTGTGCTTGGAAAGGATCCAGTGTGGTAGTCTGTTAAAAAAGAACTAGCAGATCCAAAATTCGTTGATAAGATTATGAACTTCGATAAGGAAAACATTTCATAGAAGACCTTAAAGGCTATAGAAAAGTACACCAAATAAGAGAATTTCTAGCCATCCTATATGGAGAGTGTATCTAAAGCAGCCGGTGCACTATGTCTATGGGTGAAATCCTTGGAAGACTATGCCAAAGCCTTAAAAGTCGTCGGACCCAAGAGAGAAAAGAAGTAATACGCTGAGGAGCAATTGAAGAAGAAGATGGCTGATCTATAACGTTTAGAAGAGGAATACAAGGTACTAGCAGATAGATTGGCAGAGTTGGACATTATTTACAAAAAGACCACAAGTGATATGGAGAGATATAAGAGAGAGCTTGAGGACCTATAAACGAAGATCGACAGAGGAGACAAGCTAATCACTGGTCTCTCAGGTGAGAAGACCAGATGGGAGGCCTCACTTATAGAACTAGACGATCAATATGAGAAACTGACAGGAGATTGTATACTTGCCGCAGCCTTTATGTCATATTGTGGACCCTTCCCATCAGAATATAGAGACAACTTAGTTTCCCTGTGGATCACCACTGTCGAAGTGGAGAAGATCCCATTCACTAAAGGATTCGACTTTAGTGAGTTCCTTGCTGGGCAAGCAGTAGCCAGGGAGTGGCAGATGTAAGGCCTTCCAACAGATAAGTTCTCATTTGAGAATGGTGTGCTAGTGACAAAGGGATTGAGATGGGCCTTAAATATAGATCCATAGTCATAGGCAAACAATTGGATTAAGAAGATGGAAGGTGACTCCCTAGTTATTGCTGACTACAAGGAAAATACCTATATAAAGAAGATAGAAAATGGAATTATTCATGGAAAATAAGTCCTCTTTTAAGATGTGGAATAGGAAATGGACCAAGTTCTTGATAACGTTTTGAACAAGTCATTCATCACCATTGGCAAGAAGATCTGCGTCAAACTAGGTGACAGAGAAATCGAATATAACCGCAACTTCAAGCTATACATCACCACAAGAATGGCCAATCCCCATTATACTCCTGAAGTCTCCACCAAAGTCATTCTGGTTAACTTTACTGTAAAGGAAAGTGGTCTTGAGGAGCAATGCTTAGGTATTGTGGTAAAGAAGGAACAACCAAATTTAGAGAACACTAAGAATGATGTCGTAATGAGAATAGCCAACAACAAGAAGTAAATTAGAGACTTGGAGGATGAGATCTTGAAGAAATTGCAAGAATCTAAGGTTAACTTATTAGAAGATGTGCATTTAATTGCAACCCTTCAAACTTCCAAAGAAACCGCAGATGAAGTCAAACAAAATTTGGAGCAAGCCGAACAAACTATGAAGAGAATTGATGATACGAGAGAAACCTACAGACCTTGTGGTAAATAGGCCTCCATTTTGTTCTTTGTCCTCAACGATTTGAACAAGATCGACCCAATGTACTAGTTCTCCCTAGAATGGTATAAGAAGCTATTCTAAAAGTCAATTGATGATTCTAGAGAATAGTTCTAGGAGAGAATAAAGTCAATATAGAAGACTCATTGTTTGGCAGTTTATAAGCAGGCTTGTAGATCACTCTTTGAGAAGCATAAACTATTGTTAAGTCTACAAATTTGTATCAAATTGCAAATGGCAGAAGGCCTCATTAACAGCAGTGAATGGAACTTCTTCTTGAGAGGTGGACAAGTGATGGACCGTTCTCAGTAACCACCTAAACCACCTTTTGATTGGATTACTCAATCTGCCTGGGATAATATCACTGAATTAGAGAAGACTCTTCCTGATACTTTCCAAGGAATCGCAAACGCTCTAACATTAAATACCAAAGAATGGTAAAGATGGTTCCTATCAACAAGGCCGGAGCCAGAAAATGCTTAACTACCTGGTGAGTGGGAAACGAAATGCGAGGACGATTTGAAGAAGATGATTGTACTGCGTTGTTTGAGACCCGATCGTGTCCTCTTCGCTATACGCAAGTACGTTGAAACCCACATGAAGAAAGAATTTGTTGAGGTTAAGCCAACATCACTATAAGAAGTCTATGATGAATCATAGCCTGACACACCAATCATTTTCGTACTATCACCTGGTGTGGACCCTACAGATTAATTGAAGAAGTTCGCAGAGAAGCATAATTAGAGAGTAGAATCAATCTCATTAGGAAAAGGACAATCTGAGAAGGCTAAAAGAATATTATAGGAAGGAGCTGAGAAGGGAAATTGGGTCTTCCTAGCCAATTGTCATCTTTCAATATCATTGTTACCTGAGCTGGAAACTATCATTGATGTGGTATTCAAATAGAATGTCGATTAGAACTTTAGATTGTTCCTGTCCTCCTCACCTCATCCTAAGTTTGCTATATCATTACTGTAGAGATCATTAAAGGTAACTTAGGAACCTCCTAGAGGAATTAAAGCTAATATGCTTCGTTTATATGATAACATGGGCTCATTTTAAGAAGTGGACAAGGAGAAGGAATTCCGTAAAGCTGTATATGGACTTTGTTGGTTCCATTCAATATTAATTGAGAGGAAGAAGTTTAAGACTTTGGGATGGAATGTATCTTACGCGTTTAATGATTCTGATTTCTCCGTTTGTGAGGACCTGATGGCAATATACATGGGTAGACATAATAAGGAAGGAAAGCCACCTGAAGGCTATGATAAGAGAGCTTCCATCCCATGGCCTGCTATCCAGTATCTAATAGCTGAGGCTAATTATGGTGGAAGAATCACTGATGATAGAGATAGAAGACTAATTAAAGTGTATGCAAAAGAAATATTCAACGACAATCTCTTCAACGCAGAAAAGTGGAAGCCACCAGGGACTGAGGAATTGTCCTATGGATACCCAGTTGATGAATAGAATGCTAAGCACCCCGATCAAGCATCTCTCTTCACTCCAGACTACTTCTACGATGAAATAATGTCTAAGGTTGAAGCTCAAGACAAACCAGAGGCATTTGGACAATATGTGAATGCTGAAATTACATCGCAGATTTTGGACTCAAATGAACTCCTCGAATCCATTCTCTCGCTATAGCCATAAAAAGTTTCGAGTGATGGAGAATCACGTGAGGATAAGGTGCTAAAATTGGTAGCAGACTTAGAAGAAAATCTACCCTAAATGGTTGATGTTGGAGCATTGAAGCACAAATATAGAAATGATGAAAACCCACTTACAGTTGTGTTGGTGCAGGAATTATCACGCTTTAACATTTTGATTAATGAGCTCCTCCTTCAGTTAAGTTAGCTTGAAAAGGGAATTAAAGGTTTTGTTGTCATCTCTCCTGAATTAGAAAATGTGATGCAGTCACTCTTTGAGAATAAGGTCCCTAAATAATGGTCCTTCGCCTATTTCTCTCTAAAACCTTTAGCTTCATGGGTGAGAGATCTTAATGAGAGGTATCAGTTCTTTGCTACTTGGGCAGCTAAAACAGCGCCATTTGTATTTTGGATTTCTGCCTTTACCTATCCAACTGGTTTCACTACATCATTGCTATAACGCTACAGCAGAAAGGCAAATAATCCACCTATTGATTAATTGGAATTTGAATTCATCCCTATAATAAAGCCTAAATAGGATATATCTGAACATGCTAAAGAAGGTGCATATATCACTGGCCTATATTTGGAGGGAGCTAAATGGAATATGGATAAGCAGTGTTTAATGGAGCCTGACGTGATGGAGTTGAACGTGCTAATGCCTGTCCTCCATTTCAAGCCGATCAAGAAGAGACCTAAGCAGCTTCCTAACTATTATGAATGCCCATGCTATTACTATCCTATAAGAGAGGGAACGATCGATAAGGATTCGTATATGCTGAAGATAGATTTAAAAACGGGCGAATAAGGATAAGAATTTTGGATCAAGCGTGGTACCGCTTTATTAATGTCGCTCGGCGATTGATTGAAAAACATTTATTTCTTTAATATCAGAAC
>LASQ02019981.1:0-11698 GCA_001272955.2 Urostyla sp. PUJRC_G1 | reverse complement strand
ATGAATGATGAAAAATTAAAGAATCAAGAATATAAAGATCTCTTTTTACTGGAAGATGGCATTATATAAGAATAGCATCTCATTCTTTAATAAACACCTACTTAAGCAGCAAATGATCAATAATAAATTGATCCAATAGATGCTTAGAAAGATATTTGCATAAAGATAGTTAAGAACCTTGTTTCTTGTGTAGATACTGTGATTGGATACATTTAAGATTAGAATTAAAAAAATAATTCACCTTAAGAAATGAAATTGCTAAGAAAATTCCTAATAAATGGTTGCCACATAATATAGAATTTATTTGAATTAGCAGCAACTGAGAGGGAAAAATTATCAGAAATTTTAAAGAAATTTGCTTCAATATTCTAAACAAAAATGAAACCCTTATAATTTAGAGATCTTTTTAGTTCAGTTGAAGATGAATTCTTTGGTTTTGTTATTGAAGTTAAAGCTACAAAAGGAGATATTGGAATAGTAATCTTAGCCGATTATTTAATGACTTATTCTCCTTAATAGCCAGGT
Source organism: Urostyla sp. PUJRC_G1 (assembly GCA_001272955.2). Lineage (NCBI taxonomy): Eukaryota > Ciliophora > Spirotrichea > Urostylida > Urostylidae > Urostyla > Urostyla sp. PUJRC_G1. The sequence goes on along the minus strand of LASQ02019981.1, from coordinate 11,173 downwards.
GTGCAAGTACATCAACTTTAGGATGAGCTTGTATCTTATTTTATGGAAATATTCTTTGATTACATTAAGAAAAAGATGCTCATATTCGGTAAACCGCTGGAACAGATTGAAATAGACCTAATAACTAATCCCTAAGATAAAAAATTGTTATCTTTATAGAATATTGATATATAAGATACTTTATAAAAACTAGTATTACTTATTGGCGAGAAAGCCCTAACCAAAACCAATGATCCGCGCATGAAACATTTATTCTTTACAATATTTATCTTTTGCATAAAATTTACTAGTAATTATTTTTTAATATTAACAATTGATTTATAGAACCTAATGAAATAATACCATATTACTTTTGTATTATAAAGAGTTTTTTCAAAGATTTATGTAATTTGAATGATAGTACGAACTTTGTTAAAGAGTTTATACCTATGATCTAAGGGTTATTAGAGACTTTCCTTTAGGCCAAAGAAGATGCTTCATTCATTAGGGAAACTAATGAGATATGCTATACAGTTCCAGCTAAATTAAAAAATTTGATTGAATATTTGCCTGTTATCTCAAAACCTTTAATAGATTCCATGAAGGCTACACAAATAGAACTAATTGAATCAGGTATCAATACTATTTAGCTTTGGGTTTCAGCTTTATCTTCTTATCCTGAGATACTTGACCCAGTTGTATCATAGATTTTGCCAGAGCTAAACTCTATGCTATATAAAATTCTTTATCTTTTACCAAATTATACATTTAAATTATTGGGCAAACTTGGCGCTAAGGGTAGATAATACTATGAAGATAAAGAATTTAAATCTAAGAATTAGTATAAATTATTCCATTTAATATTTATATAGCCCTGAGGATGGATTAAAGATTGACATAAAAGATAAACATACATAAAGTGTTATAACATTAAGTATAGATTCAGCTATTGACGTTGTTTTGATTAAAATCTATGATAACTTTCAAAAGTACAGTCACGCAAAATTGCTAGAGGCTTACAAGCTTGTTAAGAGTTCATTCTTAGTTTTTATTGATCCTGAGGTTGATACATAATATCTGTTAGCCTCTATTATAAATGCTAAAAATAAGAATAATGAGCTACTAACATAATACCTCTATAATTCAACAAAATTGTAAATTAATATATTTTTTTTATAAAATATAGTTTCAATTCTAAAAAGCCATAAGTTAAAATAAGTAACTTAGGAAAGGGGTCTGAAACTCATGCATTTGAGAAAATTCTTAAATGCTTATTAATTGCATGTTCCTTACCAAAAAATAACCCTGAAACTTAAATTGTCAATTAAAAAGTTAAAAGGTTCTTTAAGTGGGTAACTCAGTACTTTACTTTGATATACATTTGCAAAAATGGCAAACTAAAGCAAAATTTAATTAATGAAATCTGTCCACTAGTGTTCTTGGAAAATATTTGTGATTTCCTCTATTACAACATGTTATAAAATTCATCAAAATTATCTTCAAGATCTTACTTTAAAGGATCAGTCATTGCTATTAAAACGATGATAAGAATGGTTAACTAAATTTATGGATAATAAAATGAAGAAATTTATAATTCTCTAGAATTTATTTAGATTCTAATTTAAAAGATATGCCATCTATGCTATGTTCAAGATTTGCCAAAAAAAGTAGCTGCTAACATAGCATTGCAACTAATTATAAAAGAACTACCTGCATCAACAATAAGAAATAATACAAAAACAATTATGGATGCATTAAGTCATATTTTAAATACAAGTGCTGAATCATTAATTTACTCTGTTGAAAAGGAATGTCGTACAACTTTGGATTTCCTATTTGATAAAGTTAAGATTTACACTATTGAACTATAAGATTCGATTGATGATAAAGATTAAGATTTTTATAAGATGATTCTTGATAAACTCTTCCAAAATATTCACTCATTTAAGAAATCAGCTAGATTAGTTTCAATGTTCTATCTTGAAAAAATTTCTTTGAGAACAAAGAAGTCTATTCTATAAATTATGGAAGATGTGCCATGCTCTTACCAAATGTAATAAGCTTAAACTTAGACAGATCAATCAATGGTTGTATGGAATTGGTATTACTATATTAAAACTTAAGAAATCGAGAGAAAGTCAAAACATGTGTTTTCAATGTTTAAAGGTGGTTACACCTCTATATTAAACCTAGTAGGATATATTGACATTCTTTAGTTTATGTTAAGGCATAAAGTGATAAGACCTAGTGAAAGAAAACATACATATTTAGCTATTTGTGAATAATTAATCAAGATATTGGAGGAAGATAATGAAAAGTATGAATAAAAAATTGAATAATAAAATCAATTTCCTGAAGCATACTTAATTTCCTAAAATGGAAAATGTGCAGGAAAATATATGAAACTTGAAAAATCATACATTTAATAAAATAAAATATATGATCCCTATTCACATACTATGCATCCTCATCATTTCTTAAGAAAATAGCACTTTGAAGTTGAAGAATTAGCCAAGAAGTAAAAGAATAAAGTGGATTTAGAGCAAGCTTAGCACCATTTCAGTTATATCACAATGTAAATATTTGAAAGAACAACTGCTCTTGATACAATAAGCTAAAGTGCTACTATAGAGAATCCTTAAGAAGAAATCTAAAGATTGAGGGATGAAACAAATATTAAAATTACTTAATTTATTAAAAAGCTATTTGAAAATGGCATAAAAGTAAGTGATATTAATTACGATTATGTGCATCACTTCTATGAAATTTACCCTAATGTTAGATTACATACTGAGTTAATTGGGAAAATTTTGTAACTATTATGTGATATCACTACAGATGATTAAATGCACATATGGATTAAATAGAGATAAGGACCTTTCTTTGATCCAGTTTTGCATCCAAATAATTAAAGACCCCCACAACCTGACCAAATAAGATAAGAGTAATGGTAATAAAATTAATACTTAGTCTCAAAGTTAGATTTCTATGCTATTGAAATTAAATCAAAGATCATTGCATTATATTTCAAATTCTTTTAAAGAGAAGAAGCTATTATAAATAAATCTGCTAAAACATGTCTTAAAAGGATTTTAAAGAAAGAAATTAACTAATAAGAAGCTCTACCAAACTAAATTCTTAAAGAGTGTGTAAGACCTGGATTAAATATTTTAAGCTAAAAAGTGTATTATCCATCTCATTATCATCATTTGACGAAGCTCATATACATTCTACATGCATGCTTTAATGATTAATTGGGTAAACATTTACTCAAAACTTGTGAATAATATAAACAAAGGATATATGACAACTACTAATTTTAATTCCATTAATAAATGCAGCAAAATTCTAGCCTTTCAGACCAAAATGCACAACCTGAACTATCTTAGTAGCAATTTCCACCATAAGAGATTTCCTCAGGGGAAATAGAAAGATTATTTGCGTAGTATAATACTAAGATCGATTAAATAGAAATAGTTAATCATATAATTTAGATACTATACTTATTACCAATATAGAGAGACTTCTTTTAAACATTTTTGATTACTATCCCTGAGTTTGAATATATTATCTCTGTAGATTTAGAATCTAAATTTTAAAGTGCATTAGCTTAAATTATTCAAAGATATTAGATTTCAGCACCTATCATGAATTATGAATCTTTGATAAAACCATTAAAAATGAGAGTAGGTTGTTTAAGAAGTGATTTTAGGAATGGCCTAGCTAAGTTCTTTAATAAAAACACTTATGAAGCAATAACTTAATTCCATTCTTTGCATTAATAAGCTTAAAATAATCAATTTACTTACCTAAAGCATGTGATGATATAGATATTAAAGGAGCCAGGCTCTTATGCTCTAAGAGAAAGATTATCAAGAGAAACAGAATTAATAAAGGATTTCCTTAATTAAGCTAACTAAACATTGAATTAAGACTTTGAACTTGGCTTGAAGATCATTACTATACTAATAAAGTTTAATCCAAATTACTTGCATTAAAAATAAAACTATTGCATTGTTGACGACTTAAGAAAAAAATGGGAAAGCCTAAGTTAAACTAATTTAGAATCTATCATTAAGAATTCCACATAGCAATAAGTTAGAAAGAATTTTAGTAAAGTCTAAAAATGTTTACTATAATATTGCTCAACTAAGAAAGCGGATAATAAAATATTGCTAGATATTATTAAAGGATATACTTATCAATCAATAATTGATTTATCAGACACTAAAGAATTTTTCTTTAAAACTTTACCTGAAACCTATAGTTTAAAGTAGAAATAAGAAATTTTAACAGCAGCATTAGATAAAATTGTTCCTGATTAGAAGATTGAAGCTGGCAGTAAAATATATGAATAGATGTATATGATATTTGAAATGGCATTTATGCCGTCTATAATAAAGTGTGCAGATAATAAAGAAGAATTTTGCTAATTAATGGATAAGGTGTTAATAAGAAATTTTATTGAGAAATTGTTTGGCCTTGTGCTAGTAAATAATAAAAAAGTTATTTTTATCTAGTTAATAAAGAAAAACCTCGAAAATTCTCATTCAGTTTCTCATGAATCATTCTAAATTGAGATAATCAAAGTATTGAACCTTATACTCTATCATATGGATTCTTTTTCTAACTTTTTAGAATGTTGTTCTATTAATGATTGTAAAGCAATTAATCATTTCTTACATTAATGTGCTAAAAAATCAAGTAATAATGAATTAAAGGAATGGGCATACTTTACTTTAACTTTCTTGTATTAGAAGATATATGAAGATAAAAACCTCTATATAGACTAATAAAAATAATAAATGTTCCCATAACAAGCATAAAATGCATATATGTCATTAGATATGGCTTCAAAAGGCTCTGAAATAATTTTATAACTTATACTTTCACATAGTGCTAACTTGCAGAATAAAGCATTAGTTTAAAAATCATTTGCAAATATAATTTAAATTTACCAAGATAAAAGAATATTCCAATTCTTAAATGATACTTAAGATATAGACATTTACTTGAAAAGAGCATTGAATTTTGAAGGAAGACACACTCAAAGTTTAATGTACTTGTGCAGTTTTATTTTAGCAAACTAAGACTACTTTTACTAACATAGCCAAAAGTTTTCATTTAAATTATATAAAGTCATATTTAGATTTGCTACAACATATTAACCTAACATATCATAAAGATAACTAGCTGTTGAATTAGCTGCAATTTTAATTAAATGGTCGAAAAGAAAGCTTAAGGAAAATGATATGCTAAATAATGAAGAGCAATAAAATTAATTTATGAAAACTAATAGTGATATTCTTTACTAATTGATAAGAACATCTATAATGCTAAATTGTTTCACAGATCCAATAAAAGATAAGTTAGAGGTTTCTATCTATTGCTTAAAATAAATAAAAAAGATTATTATAATCCATAATAATTTAAGAATATAATTCCCCTTCTTTAATAGGTTACTTTAATCAGACCAAGATGACAGAGAAAATATTTAGTTAATTAGAATGATACTTTTAAATGTTTCGTATATCCTTATAAAGCATCAATAGTAAAGCTTGGACTTTAAAAACTTTTTTATGGATTATATTTGTGGAGCAAATTCTAGAAATTTTAAATGCATATTATTTTCTACAAAGATTATTACTGAAATTATAACTGTTTAAATCAATAGTGAATCATAAAATAATATAAATGCTAAGCTAAAAGATTTACTTGAAAAAGATTTAAAAAGATGTTTAGATGAAGATATTGACGTTTTATTATAGAATATTTAGGCAATAGAAGAAAATTATTAAAAATAAAATAGAGATGTGAAATTAGCATTCTAAGATCAATCTAAGCTGTTATATAATGCTATTCCTCATTTCACAATTAGATTATTGCATAATATTGATAGGGTTCTAGTAAATATATTTTATATTAACAATTATAGGAAACTGAAGGAAAAAGTATGGAGAAAGATAATAAGATGATAAGCTTTTAAATTACAGACTTTTAATTCTACAAGACTTTGACTAATACCCTCTTTAGAGTTATCGGGTATTTCAGGAGACTTATAATTTTTGATTAGAATGACATAATTTACTTTAAGCAAAGAGTACGTTTTAACTAAACTGTGCAGCCAGTAACTTCCCAAACTGTATACACTTAAGAAGACTTGATAAGCTTAAATAATGGCATTGTTGAACTTAAGGTTGAGGATCCTAACTATGATATTTTTAACAAAGAATCAATAATGATGGGTATTAAAATAGTTGTTAAATAGATGAAGAAAATGAAATAAGAAGAAGCAATTCAAATTTTAGAAGTTTTGCAATATATTTTCCCTGCATTGTTTAAGTTTAATACTAATGAATATATCATTGAATGGCTAAGACAAATAATTGAATTTATTATTCATGATTAGCCTACAGATGCCACAAGGCTCCTTCCCGAATAGAAATCAACTTACATTTAGAAAATGCTAGCTCGTATTTAGGATATTAGTGAATAAAAGAGAGAAACACCATCAACAATAATATTAATTAATAATGTTTTCGAGCAAGCTTTATAATATATTGAATCATAGACCTCAATCTTCTCAGAACATATTAATAAAATATTTGAGAAGCTATTTTTCCTTTCAAAAGGTAAAAATGTTTAACTAAAGAAAAGATTATTTGCAGCATTTGAAAAGTTTAATGGAACAAATTTATTTAAGAAGCTATAATTCTTTATTTAAAAACATTTAATAGATGATAGTGATAAAGGAGCTCTTACTTAAAGTTTATCTTAATTTTTAGATTTTACACTATACAACTTTAACACAAATGTTAGCTTACAAAAGAATAAATACACATCAAAATTGTTTTAGTTACAAAATACTAGTGTTGAATTTGATCTTTCATGTATAATAAGCGATGATTAAAAGGAAATATTTAAGAATTAGAAAAATCATATTATGTCATAGTTAGATGGATTTCTTGATAAATTGAAAAAGTACAAAACATTAAAATTAAGTTCTCTTATGGATCCATTTAGTGAAATATTAAGTATTAATCCAAGTCATAGTACTGATAAGTTAATTTCAGATAAAGTTTTCATTAAAGTTTTCTGGTAATATTGGAACATTTTATCAAGAACTGAGCAAGAATATTTAGGAGAGAGCATAAATAAGCTTTTCTTAAAGATTATACCTTAGATATAGAGACATGATGGAATGAAGAAACATTCATTTGCAAAAACATTCCTAGAAGCTATTAGTGCACTATCTCCATAAATTAGAATAGAACCTGAAATATTGTAATATTTGGGGAAAAATTTAAATCTATGGCATGTTAGTATTCCTTTGCTTGAAAATTAGCTCGTGCTATATCCTTAAAATGAAAGATACATATTTGCTCTAAATGAGCTTTACTCCTAGCTAGCAGAAGAAGATTATATTGCAGGTTTGAGAAGATATGTTACTTCATGTGAAGAAACAAGGACAATTGTTAGCTATGGTCAACACTAAATGTGGGAAGAAATAAATTAAATGTTTAGCAACTATATAGATTATTATGCTGAATAAGAAGGTCTATATGCATTTATGGATAGAGAATAAAGCATTCCAGGAAAATATTCATCTCAAATACCGTTTTAATTCATATAAAATTTGTAGAAATAATAATAAGCTTAGTCATAACAACAAATGTAATAATAATAAATGGTTTAAGAAGGATAATAAATTCAATAAATTAACACGGAAAATATATTTGATAAACCTGAATATTCACAGAAATTAAGGCCAGAAAATTTCCCTAAGCAAGGTCCAAACCGTAGAGTAAAGGAAATTGACTTAAGAATATGGGAAACATTATTTATAGAGAGTTTAAAAGTGCTCAACGTATGGGAATAGTATAGAGATATTGCACATACTCTTTCAAATTAGGAAATGATGATAGACTTCTACTGGCATAAAAAAGAATGGTCAAGCTTAAAAGCACTTGAACCTATTCTAAAAAGAGGAGAATCCCTAAAATACTCTCTCTATCATATATACTTAATTATTTAGTAGTAGCAATTTGCGAGCTTTGATGATGTATTCAAGCAATCAATACAATTTGCATATAAGGATTGGGATTAATCATTACCAAATTATATTGATAATATTCAATTTTAGAATTTGATATGGTATTAACTAGTAATGGAAAGTAGTGAAGGTGGTCGAAATATGATAAAAGAGGCAAAGAACTTTAAAAGTAAGCAGAAAATTTCAGACATAAAGACCGCAATAAATATTTGGAGAGAAAGAATACCTCATGAATGTGAAAATATTACTATGTGGAAAGAAATTCTAGAGAATAGAAATTTTATCTATGAACAAATTAGTAATATCATAAATCCAAAAGGGCCTCCTATGCCTTAAAATAATACGCAAGAAATGAATGAATAAGAATCTCTGAGATAACAATTTGCAAATGAGCTATTAGATATTACTTGGAACTATGTTAAGCTCGCAAATGTAAGCAGAAAACATGGGTTACCAAACTTGGCATTCAACTATATTCTTTCAGCCAAAGCATAACTTGGTTCTTCTATTGACTCAATGAAGTATGAAAGATTTAAGGTAGACTTTGAAATTCTTAAACTTCACCTTAAATACAATAATGCTAAAACTAATATGGAACAAATTCTAACTGATACAGACAAATTACTGGCTGAGAATAGATAAAACCCATATGAAAATTGGCACAAAGGTGAGTTTTCAAGAGCTGTTGGTGACTACTACCTTAAAAATGGCTACCTAACAAAAGCTAAGCAAATGCTCTGTAAATCGTTAGAATATAACAAGAAAGAGGCAAAAACGTGGATAAGCTTTGCAAAGTTGAATGATATTGTCTTCTAAGAGAAAAAAGATGAAACATCGTATATTTACGCACTGAAAGGCTACATGTGTGGAATGGTTCTAAGCTTACATAAGACCAAGGTGACAATACCCTACTTCTTAAAGTTACTTAAGAGAAGAGAGCATACCAGTAGCTCAAACGTGCTGAAGTTTATGAAGGTAAACCTAGAACAGATGCCAACATGGATATGGATCTTTTGGGTGCCATAATTATTGAATCTACTTTACTCAAAAGACTGTCCTTTAGAATAGTATGTTTCAAAGTTGCTACTTTATAAATTGACGAAGCTTTATGCATAAGGTGTTTACTATCAGATCAAAGCAAAGTACAATTTCATGAAAGAAGATAGCTAGAAGGTTATAATAGAACTAATTAAAGCTCTAAGAGGTGAAAATGTTCAACCTCTACACCTCATAGATACAATTGGCAAAGAACTCCTTGATAACATTAAAATGAGTCCAGAGGAAGACCTCTAAATATTGCTAACTAAGATCCTCAACTTTAACTAGTATTTAGAAAATGCCAAAGTTGAGCAAGATTTTAAAACCTTCCTAGAATAGGTAGACAAGAAGTTCTTCTGTGATGCGAACCTTAGCAAGTCAAAATTACTAAAGAAACTAGCTACCAGGTTCCATAAGGATTTCATTGATGAATAATATTGCGAAAAGGATATACTTTAAAAGATTGTGCGATTAAAGAACTTCAAAGACTACTTGCAAAAGAAGTTGAGTCTCACTGTGCTGTAGACTAACTTAGAAGATATTAGTCCCTTCTTGACTAATTTTAACTATAAGGGTATCGAACTACCTGGCTAACATTTCATCTCAAATTAAGTAATACTTTTTCATATAAATTTTATAGGAACCCTTACCTGAAAATACGATATTTATATAGAAATTTGACCCAATAATTTACAGAAACTCCACTAATTAAAAGAAATTAGCAATTAAAGGTAGCAATTAAAAGACCTATGCCTTCACAATGTCGACGATACAGTCAAATGAATACCAAAAGTTCTGCTCTGATGAACGTTACCTATAAATTAAGATCATAATGAACTGTCTCTTCCAAAAGCACAAAGTAAAGATTTCTTTCATTAAATTTATATTGTAGGAAACTATTCGAAGAGGTGTTCAATTTTACGTTCCAATAAGGCTGTTAATTGGTTTCAGTAAATTATGTCAGGATGACTTAAGCTTTGGTAACTTGCAAGAGATACATGACTATTTGTTCTAAGAGCGTGGAATAGATCCAGATTTAGGAGTCTTAAAGAAGATTGAAAAAGTATAGCAAATACTCGAGCTAGAACGTGTAAATAACCCCGCATTCACAATAAACGACATACCAGATGTTAAAGTACAGCAAATGAACATTGAGACATACAATGAAATGCGTACGCACTTTTGTTAGCCTTACCTGTTTTCTTCATTCTTCCACAGGATTTTCTATAACGTTGATGACTTGTTTATCTTCAAGAAGCAATTTACTATATATTATGGTACAAATGCATTCTTTTCCTACCTATTCCACTAATATGAGCAAGCTCAACTAGCTTCTATGTCATTTTGTAAGACTTCAGGAAGGCTATCAATGAACGAGGGCAAGTTATTGGATAGCATTCGGTATTTGAACTACAACTTCTAGAAGAAGTTTACTAATGAGCAAATCGAGCAGGTCTACAATGAATAGTTGTGCCCCAAGTCCTTGCCTTTCAGACTCACTTCAAATATTGTGGAATTTATAGGCATTACTGGGCTTTATGGGCTCTTTGCAGGAGTAGTCACAGCCTGCTCGCTCTCACTATCTAAGCATGCTGAGAAGATCAAGGCAATGTTGGGACTGATATTCAAAGATGAGACTGCGAACATGAAGAACATTGATGAGGCTAAGGTTGATCAAATAGTCGACTTTCTCCTCTATAAGATAAAATCACTCTCAGAGAACAAAAATCTTCTTCACCTGAAATACACCATACAAAAAGAAGAAGAGGAGAAGAAGACGCAGCAAAGAGAGTAGAACTAATAATAGAACTATATGAATTTGGCAGGCTTCAAAATTCCTAAAGAGTACTTGCGCTTCGAAATGGAGAAACCAAACATGTTCGAAGAATTCAACAAAAAGGTCTTCCTGTTAATAGACATGGCAATGGATGATAAAAGACTAGCATAGATGCCTAATAATTGGTACCCATGGTTCTGAGTAAAAGATAATTAATTATTATAAGAACATTCTTTTTTTGAAAGATTTTAATTTCCATTTATAACTATTTCGGAAGGAGTCTTTTATTTATAATTATTATAGTCTTTTATTTATTCTAAAAAATT
>LASQ02019965.1:0-12326 GCA_001272955.2 Urostyla sp. PUJRC_G1 | reverse complement strand
AAGTTCAATTCTTATAAATAATTTCATTATTACAGTATTTTAAATGGTTTAATTTTTATTAAACTTAAGAATAAGCTGATAAATTTTGTAGCTCTTTATGCACTACCTATAGCAAATTGAATATATTTATTCTTTTCTTAGATTATTTCTTTCAATTTTTCCTCTGTTATCTTTGGTTGAATATCTTTAAAGTAAAATTGCAATAATTCATTTAAATTATTTGCATTAGTGACTCTAAATATTCCTGTAGCTTCAGGCATTCCTATACCTAAATGATGTCTTAAAGTCTTAGAATCTACAGATGCTTTATCATTTAGTTAACAATCTCTTAATTTCATTATAACTTCTTTATCACTTTGAGATGGTTTAATCTCAAAAATATCTTATAAAGGCTTAATATTTTTAATTTTATTTTCTACATTGAATTCTTTTGGAGTATGAAGAATTTGACCACCGCCTAATTATGAAATTCTTAATTATTATTATTATTACTATTATTCCTCTTAATTTAATTAAGAATTTAGTGTGGTGTACTTAAGTAAATTATCTATATTGAATAATACTAATCTTATAATTGCAAGCGTACTTGAACTTAGCTCATCTACATCAGTTTAAAATTGCTCTTTATGCTCATCTCTTGATAAATGGACGCTTTCGATTTAATGATGAGGTGTGCTACCTCGTCTAGAATTATTCTTTCTCTTCTTCTTATGAAGCAGTACCATGTCAAAGTGTCTATTCATTCCTTTGTCTAATAGATTTTCTAGCATTAACTAGCATGTATCAAACATTTTCTATGCAAGAGAAATGTTAACCATTAGCTTTGTTTCATGATCTTTTTTAAATGAGTAATCTACCAGTTCTCTAACAGTTATGGATAAAATGTAGTTAAAGAAGAAGAATTTATATAGTAATATTCTTTGGCTGCCTATATCTTCACTTGAAAGAATTTTAAATATTTCCTTTTCGTTAAAGTTGCCACATAGCTTTTTAGCTATATCTGCTAAGGTTTCTATTGGTGGTAGCAAATAATTTCTCTCTTCGTTATTGATTTGTTGTTGATTAGCTGTAGAAATCATTACTTATGAAATTAGGTGCAGGAATTATATTTGTTCGCTTTAATGAATCAAACTTAAGTCAAAGTTTTAAAATCTCGAAATAAGATTTTTAAGCATTTCTCTACTCTTTTCTCTTTCTTATTCAATAGGTATACCGAGCTATTCCCAAATTTATTGTCCATAAACATAATTATGATTCGTCATAGTATTGTTTTCAACGAAATGACTAGATTAAGACTAATTATGAATTATATTTCCTGCATATTTCTGTTACACTTATTGCATAATTGGCCCTTCAAAGAACAGAATTCTATGAGAAGTGCCTTTAAACATTATTGTAATGAGCAATTTCATACAAACTCTAATTATATCTTCATCTTTCGTATGTTAAGGTATTAGCAGGATTTAAGTTAGCAAGGAGGTCTTAATCAGACATGCACATAATGCTTAATAATCTAACTGGCAAAGAGTTATCCGAGATAACTAGTCTTTAGCTTATGAAATATGTTAATTGTTACTTATTGTACCAGTATTATTTACTTCACCAGGCATTGGTAATTCTAAATTTGATATCAAGTTTAATAGAGCAAATAGTGCAAAGTATGTAGCTTCATTGTCATTTATTCTAAGTGTATAGTTAATTGACTAGAAATAGTTCATTATTGTAAATGTTTCTGATGATTCTTTTAATTTTAAGTCTATTAAAGGGTTTATCTTATTTATAAGTCTAAATGGCAATGTAGAAAAAGATCGAGCCGCCAGCTTTTTTTCATCATTAAGGCTTGAGTTCATACAAAGTTTTAATAAAATTTATATAAGACCAAATTCGATAAATATCACTTAGAGAATTTTATTGAATTCTGCCATTTAAGCCTAATCTTATTACAATAATTTATCAGTCGTCTCTTAATTAATATATTCAAGTACATTCACTATAACTTAAAGTGCTATGATTTCAGTACGCATATTAGTCAATGATAATGAATGTGTAGATAACATAGAGCTCACATTAGTGAGCTTATCAGGTGAAGATTTGAACTCTTTCTAATATGAAGTTTAGTATAGTTTTATAATAAATGTAAAGATTCCTTTAAGAATTTATTCATCTTAGAATATAAATAGATTATTTTTAAATTATTCTTCCTAAAGAGCTAAAGATATGCAATATAATGAGTAAAGTCCTAATCTATTATATTCATTAGATGTTTAACAAGCAAGTAAAAACTTTATTAATTCTTCGCAAGATTTTGTAATACGCACTGGATTATAGAATATCAATTTGACTATTAATTCTAAGTTGCCCTGTATTCTGCCAATTTTGCAATAGGACTCAAATGATACTACTTATCTGAGAATCTAAGTTAAATCATATTTATTAAGTATTGAAATGCATGTTTCAGTCACCTTTAAAATTCTAATCAAACATTCCAAAATATATTCGATGCATTGACAAGGTATTTTAGGAATTGAAAGAATCTTTTCATAGATAGGTAAAATAAACTCAATTATGCAATCTTCTCTAACATATAGGCTTTTAGAATAGTAGTTAATAAATTCAGTCAATTTGTCGAATAATTCACAAAATTTAGTATCATTAGATACTAGATCATGCATTGTATAAAACATCTCTTCTCTCTCCAAAATACATGAAACCATATCACCTTTATTTACTATATCATCTGCATTCTATATATAAGAATCCTCATTTAGTATTGATTCTAGTCTATATGGAATAGTAGGTGTTATATTTTCCTTTAAGAATTTATTAGAGTATACAAAAATCATTATCTTCATTATTATTATCTTAACTTATAGTAATTAAGGAGAAACATCCCTCTCATTTACTCTCTATTATAATATTTTTAGTAAAAGTTCTAGCTCAATATTTCCCACCTTGTCTATTTTTACTTTTTTTTACGTTAGAATTTATTCTATATTTTATAATGATTTTAACTGCTTTTCTTGTGATTCATTTATTATACCTTCCATTTCAGTATTAAAATCTTAATCAGCTATCAATATTGAGTCATCCATGTGCTCTATAACTTTATCTAACACTTCTTTTGCAATATTTTCCATTTTTTCGTCATCAATATCTTTTATTCTATTCATTAATGTTAGTGTTTAATGCTTAAAATTCTATATATGCCAATGAAATTCAGTAGATTCACATAAGAGTATGAAAGTTGTTAAAATTGGAATAATTATTCTTCTTTTTTTCTCTTGTGTTTCTTCTTCCATATCTTTAGTCACGTGTATAGTTTATGCCTATTAAACAGTAGATGCCTAATGTGAAATACTTGAATTAAGTGCACTACTATTTTTGTGAGAGAGCAATTATTTTCTCTAAATTAAATCAAAATCTAATGTTTTCTCAACAATTAAAGTTAATTTTAGAATGAAATCTTTTTCTAAGATTTATTAGTGAAGTTATTAAATATCTGAACAATTCTTTATTATCTTAAGTAATTATCTAACCTATTATAAACAAGTATCATTATTATGCTCAATATATGTTTAAAAATAGAGTCCCAAGTGCTCTGAACTATCATTATCTAATATAGTTTGGCAGACTTGTCTTTTCTTATAAGTTGATAATTTAGAAAGTATCTTTATTGTCATGCAAAGAGACATTCTAATAGCATGAATCTTGCGAAACTGTATCTCCTCATGCTCAAAGAAAAACATATCTAATTTTTCGCTTCTAATGTTCGTTTATAAGTCCTCTGATGAAATTTTTTAAGACTAAGTAACCTATGTAATTGTTTATTTATTATTATTATTATCATTGCCTTTTTAATTATCAAAACCTGTAACTGTAATAGTCCCTTGGTTTTCTCTAACTTTAGTTAAAACTAAAGTTCCACTTGAATTGTTATTTATTACATTTTTTAATTGATTTTTTGTTGTTGGAATAAAATAGTAATAAGAATCTTTCATTTGTAGAATTTATTTAAATGCATGCACATTATTTACGAGAAAGTTAACTAATTAATTTGTTGTATTCGGAGGCAGTTCCTTAATATTATCTTTATTTAAAAACAAATAAAGTAAGTTCAAAAGTCTTAAATGAATTTATTAATCATTTTAAAATTATGCATGCTCTATTAACACTTAGATAATATTAATTTTGGAAACTAAATAAGATTCGCATTAGGATTTAATCAATATATTAGTCATAGCTATTAAAGAATATTTTAGAGCTTTTCTTTACATGTCTAAAAAGGTTTCATAATTTTCATTATTCCTCTTAAAGGTTTCTCTTGCATCATCAACTGATATAATATTAAAGTGTAAAATTCTCAATAAAGTTAGAGTTGCGTTTTCGGCTATTTCTTTCCAATTAATTTTTGATTCAGTAATACGAAGGATTGATGTAGCTATTAGTAACTTTATAGGTGATTTTGTCTATAGTAGGATATTTTTAATACATTCATATATACTTTCCAAGCATTTAATCTCCAAATTGCCAGATACAATTTTATTAAAAACTATAGCAAGAGAATTATCATTTAGTAGGTCTGGATAGAATACAGTAACCTTCGATGCCTCTAACAATGCAGAACATAACTCCTTTAACAGATACTTATTTTCATGAGTTTAAATCATCTCAATAAAATAAAAAACTATTTCATGATTGTTTATATGTTAGTGAATAGTATTAAAGTTAAACAAAAATTTGAAAAATTAAACTAATGATAAAAGTATCTCCAATATTAAAGAATCCTCAGTTTAATTATAGTTATTCTTTATGAATGAAACACAATTACCAAATATAATCTTGTAAAATTTTGAAGATTTAAATAATGCATTATTATCAACTTTTTTTATTATTTGCATTAGTACTTTCATATAGTAATAGAAACAAAGGTTAACTGGTGAATTTTAATAGCCTATTATTATGAATTTAAATATATTCTCAATAATAGTTTATGTAATAAGATCAGGTAGGTTCTATAAATGAGCTAAAATTTTTATTATTTTATACCAAATAGGTTTACTAAAGTGCTTAGTATCAATCTATAATATTTTTAATAGGTCTATTAATGTTTCTTTATCAACTTTCTCTAAATTTTTAGTCACTAGTACCTCAATTATGTAAACATATTTCTCCATATACCACTAACGATTCTTTTTTTCAAATTCTGGCCTAGCTGAATCAATTAATCTAGAAGTAAAATTTTAGATCCATTATTTCACACGCTAAGCATCTAATTTATTGCAAATAGAATTGAAACAGATAATTATATTTACAATGGTAATTGCTAGATCATCATTATGCGAATACATTTTTAATAACTCATCTGCAATACTGATTATTGATTCTCTCTCACTAATTTAAATTACTATTTCCTATTTTTCTAAATCAGTAACATTTCCTTCATATATGTTCTTAATCATTTTCATTACATTTTGATTAGCTTTTAATAGTTATTTTAAAATTTTTTCATTGTTACTATCTTCAACCTTCATTTATTAGGTATTTGCAATGAATTTTAAACTTACAGTATGAATTTTGTTTTAAACTAAAATAGAATGTGATTTATTTTATTTTGATAGCTTTTTGCAAAATTTTATCAATTGTTCTATAGACAGAGTATGTTATTCATCATCAACATTCTTACTCATAAATATGTATATATTCTTTAATAATATTTCACAATAATTTTTAGCTATATTTTTCATTAGTTGCTTGAAACAAGAAATTCTTTCTAAATTTAAAAGTACTAGTTTCATTTCTATTGCGTCCTTGCATTTTTCAATAAACTATGAAATAATATCTATAACTAAATCTAAATATTCTTAAATCTTTTCACAGTTCCATTATTTAGTAAGTATTGTAATTAACCTTAAGGAATATTATTTGGATAAGTCTCTAAATTTAGGATATAATGTTGAAATTGATCGAAACAATTCTTTGAGATTTCCTTCTTCTAAACTGTCAGGCTGATTTCTACACATATTTATTAGAGATTTTAAAGCTAATTCATGTAATTAATCACTTGAATACATATTTTAATTTGTTTAGTTAAACATTAAATTGGTTAATGATATAAATTTAGCTACATTTAATTCTCTACATATATCCTCATTTTCTGTTAAATTATATACTATAGAGAATATTTTCCTTCTACATACTTCTTTTGAAATGTCTTTTTTATCAATTAACTAATTTTCCATTAAGAAAAATAAAACTTTAGTTTTATCCTTTAAGAAATTTTAATACTCTTATATCTTAGAAATAGAGTAAAGGAAGGTTATAATACATTCGTCTAAGTTAAAAATTTAATCTTAATGGCTATAAGCAAAATATATAACAAGTGTATTATTGACAGTATCTTAGTTTAATAATTCTGGCTCCATAGCTAATTCTTTCATGTTCATCAAATTAGTTAAGCAAAATAATGAATCAATATTAATATTTGGTTATAAATCTTTTGATATTACTTAGCAATTCTTTATGAATTCAATTGCTCCCGTTGATTTAACTTTTTCATGTGCCAATGGTATTTAATATACAGAAGTCATCATAGAAGACAATAGGCGGAGTGTATTAGAAACCAAGGTCATCTTCTTCTCAGTATTTACTGTCAATACTTTTTAAGAAAAATTTACTAAAAGTTTAATAGTTTTCTATATAATTTTTAAAAATTATAAGTATTACATCAATATCTTCTCTTTTAAAGAATGATTTATCTACTTTAAGATTAAATATAATTTCAGAAACTAAAACCTTTAATTAGAAATTCAAAATTTCATCAGAAAATTCATTTAATTTGAATTCATATTCTACAGAAAGAATTTCTTATAAGAATAAATTTAATTCAGGTACCTTTATCAAATATCCCAAGTACTAATTTAATGAAATAAAAAAAATTACATTTTTTAAATTTTTTGAGCATTCAAGTATGGCTTAAAGGAAATATTTAAAGATTGTGAAATTTGTCTTGTCTATAGCCTAAATTAAATCTATCATAGAAAACAACAGAGCGGCCATGCTTTATTCAGTCATTTCAGAAATTAATTTCTCGGAAGCTGCTATTTTTTCTGGTGATGATTCAGTTATTTTAATTAAGAACTTTGAACATTCTGAGAAAAGATCTATTTTAGTTTTAAATTCTATTTTGTCATTTTTCAATGCTAATTTATGAATCTTTTTTAAATCCTAATATATAATGTGCAAATTCTTTTTATTTAACGCAATATTAACTAAACCAAATAATTCAATTTCTTCATTTTCTTCTAAAAGTTTATCATAAAAGTCATTAATGTTTCTTTTAAATTATAGAAAGAAGTTAGTTTTAATTATATTTTTATGATTTTCTTCACTTGCTGATGAGCTAACAATTAAGGCAATTATTTTCCTGTATATCTTTTTATCTGCGATAACTCCTTATTTATATGTTTAATAGATGTGCTTCAGAAATTCTTTAGGAAGAACCTTTGGTTCAGGCAAATTGAAATTAATATTAAAAAGAATATTTATAAGGGAAACTTTATTTTCTACTGAGATTTCATGAGTAAACAATGAAATCATCCTTTCAAACACTAAAAATTATTTATTCATAAATTTATACTAAGATAGCAATTGATTTAATCTCTAGTACTTTTAAACCACGTTAAATTTTCAGCAAAATTTAGATAAAATTTTAAAATTAGTTCACATTTTTGTTGTTCCTCTTTTTCGTAGGTTTTGAATTCCTACGTAATTGTCTATAACAATATTATTTTAAATGTTACTTTAATATGATCAATTACTAACGAAAAATGCTAATATTCCTTGAGACATTAAATAAATTTATCACATACATCTTCCTTAAATTTCGAAGATAATCTGCTTAGAATTAAGCAACTTAATTTTAAAGTTTCCTTTTCAATTGATTTTAAACATATAAAAATATATTATAAAATCTATTTATTTTCAAATATATAAAATGTCGTTTCAGTTTTTTTACTGAAAAGAACTAATAACTCTAAAATGGAATTTACTATCTAAGATTCTTAAAATTCTAACAAATTATCCTTGATAATTGATAATAACTTTTTAATCATATCTTTAGAATTAGATTTCTTTAATGTTACATTATAAAACAGTACTAAAGAAGAATAAATTAAATTTTGAACTATTTATAGTTCTTCTTTTTCTTCCTCTAATATTCTCTTCCAATTTTATAATACAAAGAATGCAAATTCAGTTATTTTATCACCTAATAATTAATTATCAAAACTAAAAATTACTAAATGTAATATTTTGAGCTAATGTGTAAATGTTTGAGATACTTAATAAGCATATAGATTTATTAATGTATGGCAACGAATCATTTTCTATTATATTTTCTAAACAACTTAAGAAATTCATATTTTCTATTCCTGTAACTATTTCTTTTAATGAAGATAAATTGAGGACAGATATTAAAATAGCAAGTAAGCATGATTCTGTTGGTATTTATTTTCTATCTAATCTTAATATTTTTATTAATGCTTTCATACATCTATCAGTTATAAAAAAATGCCTAAAATATTTGGAGTTAGAGATATTTGCTAATAAAATTGAAATCTATTCAGATATAAAAGAATTTTCATGCGATAGCAAATTTAAGAATTTAGTAATCCTTTTAACTTCATAAAGTTCCTTCAAATATTTCTCATCAAAATATATTGTAGTAGTCCCCTAACCCATCTTATTATTATCCTAATTATAGTTTCCTTAATGATCACTTTCAAATAGATAGGAATCTTACATCATCATTTCAAAACCATTTCCCATCATACTATTATCCTCCTAATTTTCACCAATTCTTTAAACTGAGTTATTATTAGAAAATGTTTCAGAAAACGATTATTAATCTTATTTATTTTGCTCCTTCATTAGCTTTAATTATTGCATTTATTGTTATTCCTTGATCTATTCTGGAGTCATTTTCCACTTTTATATTCCGATAAGGGTTTCTATAAAATCTTCTTCACAAGTAAGATTTGCTAGTAATATTGAAATTGAAAGTGTTAATTCAATTTCCTATGAGTCTTATCGTTTCTTTTTAATAGATTATTTTTCACTCTGGTTATCTGATTAGTTTTGAAGACTTTTAATTTTTTTTCGATCGTCTACCATTTCATCAAATTATTTAAAGATTGAATCAAACATCTTCATACCCTCTAATTTTTCCAGGAAGTTTATCTTTTTTATTGCTGAATGGTTACCTTTTTCGAATGATAATATTGCGAGAACCTAGAGAAATGAGACATTTAATTCTTAGACTAATGGAGAAAATTATATACATTCAGGAATTGATTCAAATTTTCGTAAATATTCCCTTCTAGTCAAAAATAGCTTTATTGAATCTAATGTTTCTAAAAACAAGTGAGTATTATTTCCACTTTTAAGAATGCTTATAAATAGATTATAGCCTTCTTCTTCTATGCATTTCTTTTATGCTTTCTTATATCTCAATAATTTCGAAAAAATAGTGTTTATATAGCACAAAACTGTAGATTCTTAAAGTTAAAGGTATAGGCTATTTTGCATTAATTAATTAAGTTTCTTGAATAATTTTAATCCAAGTAAAAATTCCAAATTTTGTTCATTTCTGGCAAGATTTAAATAAAAAGATGTGATCAATATAATAAGAAGTTCTTGCTTAAGTGCAAGTTCTTACTTTAAAGGATCATTAGGCTTAACTTCATCCATTTTCTTCTCTTAAATTTCAAGAAGAAAATTTATTCTCTAAAATATTGATGACTAATGTGATTTATCATCAACAATTCCACTTTCATCGATACATGTCTTTCTGATATAGGAATGCGATTATTCATTCTCTGATAATGCATTCAGGCAAAATATTGATAAAATATTCATATCAATATCTTTTATCATTAGACCAATATCACATAAATAACAAGTAGTTTCAATTGATTCCTTCTTAAGCTTCCTCCATAAAATTAAGTTAATAAATATTTTCGTGATTTCTTTTAGAGTTTCTAAATCTATATCCTTGGTTCTTAAACAAGATATAATTATAGTATTTAAACATTCTTAATCAATAATTTCTTACTAAAGAAAAATATTACAGAAAAAATATTTACAAGATTATCTTGATTTTCTGAGAGGAGTGAAAAGCATTTGCAAGAAAGTTATTAAAATATTTTATCTTTTTATTGCATAAAAAAGAGAAGTTTTCCTAAGCCTCCATTGTTAATAAATTCTTTTTATAATTCTATTCCATTGAATAACATTGATGTTATTGCAATAACAATCTATATATAATTTATTGAAAAACTATTACTAGTTTTTAATCCACTTCATGGATTTAGGTTAATGGTTCTAAAATTCTAGGAATTATTTTATTTTTAATTATCTTTTCTTAGCATTCCTTTTAAACACTTAAATAAGAGATAGCTGTTACAACATTTCCAAAGATTTCTTTCTCTTTTTCATGATTAAGTAAATCAAATAAAGTCTCCAGAAATCCTTTCTTAGATAAAAATGGCAAAACCTCTTTATTCTTAGTTAAATTGCAAACCAATTTAATCATAAACCTAATTAGTTCATTTCCAAAGCTCTTATCAATAGGATTAGCCAAGCAGTTCTTAATAGTGGATATTTCAGGTTCGTGCACAAAATGCTAATGCAATTGAGGTTTAGAGGCCATATTGCACAAAGTTATACAAGCCGATTATATGAGATTTATTTTCCCTTCCTTAGCCGAGTCAAGTAGATGAATTAATGACTTTACCCTAATCTTATCATACTGTGAGTTTTAGATATTAGTATTGAGCTCAATTGTAGATCCTATTTTTGAATTCTTCTAATTGTGTTACATGAACTTCTTATGGGATGAGAGGTTGGCTAATGATATGGCCGAATGCTTAATGGTATCCTCATCGTACTACCCCTCGATGGCTCTCAACAAGTAAGTAGCTATCTCCTTATCAATAAGAGTTTCCCTAAACTCCTTATAAAAGGAGAGGTTGGCAAAGTAGCGACACCCTTGTCTGTGGTGCTGCAAATTCTTCGTATCCTTGAGCATATCAATCTGAAAGTCGATAGCATCATTGCTAGCCACAGTCTTATTGCAATGCAGGATTTCAGTGATATGCGCCAACGAAGTAGCAGCATTCAAGGTAGTCTTTGGATCCTTGGTTAGCTTGCCCAGCTCCACAATGGTATCGATAATGTCATCCTCCGTAGTCATGTTGTCCTCATCACCGCCATTATTAGCTTGCTGCATGAGGAGCTTCTTGTGGATGTCATAGTACTTTAGAATGTACTAGAAAGTCTTCGAAATTTCTCTTATAATGAGAATGTTGAGGGATTCCTAGGAATGGGAGATCGAGGAGTCCTATCCCTTGCTTTCCTCCTCAGAGTTCTACTCAGAACTCGACTGCCACAAAGCCTTCTTCTAATTGAGCCACCTAAACGCGTATATCAACTTGGTTGACAGCCGAAGATGATCACCTTGTATTAGCTCTATGTTGCCTTCATCTTTGGACAGCTATCGGCAAATCTTCAACGTCAAGTAGGTTACCTTCGGCGAAATTGACTTGATGTGCTGCATTAGGGTTTCTAAAAATGCCTCGTTCTGCACGTATTCCTTTCGGCAATCCTCAAATTTGCAGGAGGCTGAAATGGTCTCTAGGATGTTTTCCTAGCTGAGCGAGTCGATGTGCAAGAATTTCGACAGGACTATATTGATAAGGGCCGCGTCCTTGTTCAGCTCCTTGATTACCCTTTGTGACTAGGACAGGTTTTTGATTGCTTGTGTCGCCTCGTTCATTATCAGAGCTGACTCTGTTTCGAGTATCTTCTTGACGAGAATATTGATAGGGTCTATGTTGTGCATTATCTCCGTCTTCTTTTCCTCCTCCTACTTCACCTCCGCTTTATGGGTAATGGCAATGTTGAGCAGCTATTCGTGCGTGCCCTCGTTGTGGATCAGCAAATTCAACGTCCTCAACCCAAATAGTGTGATCTTATTATTCTTCTTGTCTTGTATGAATGGGATAATTAGGGGCCAGAAGAGGTACTTAATAATCCTCGAATGCTTCTTTTCTATACGATTCGGTTGATTGGGTAAATATTTTACGATCCTTGCAATAGTAGAAAAGCATCTTAAGCAAATCGTTCCTCTGCCTAAATTGCTTGAGGTCTTTCATTGCAACGGCTTTGAGCTCATCAAAGGTGAGCTTCGGTGCCGATTCCAACTCCAAATCGCTTAAAGTAGTCTCCGATTCTTCCATAATTTTCTATATAATTTTAAATTTATTATT
>LASQ02019845.1:0-10350 GCA_001272955.2 Urostyla sp. PUJRC_G1 | reverse complement strand
TAGTTGCTTTGAATTATAACTATGGAGGGGCACCTGAGGGTCCTGTTGGAACTGGAAAAACTGAAACAACAAAAGACTTATCAAAATAGCTTGCTCGCTTATGCTTCGTTCTCAATTGTTCTTCTAATTTCGACTATGGAAGTATTGTCAGATTTTTTAAGGGTCTTGCATCTAGTGGGGCTTGGGTTTGCTTTGATGAATTTAATAGGATGGACACGAACATATTGAGCATAATATCATAGGTTATTATTGTAATCCAAACCGCAATAAGGAAGCAAGCATACTCAGTCGTCATTGATGAAAGTAAGATTATTGTTTAAAAGGAATGTTCAATCTTCATTACTATGAACCCCAATTATAAAGGAAGAAATGAGATTCCAATTAACTTAAAGAACCTATTTAGGCCTATATCAATGGTTGTCCCTAATTCAAAGTATATTACTGAAATACTCTTATACAGTTCTGGCTTCATTTCTTCTCAAGAGTTAGCTCATAAGGTGGTACGCACACAAAAATTGGCATCATTATTAATAAATTAGCCTGACTTTTAAAATGACTATGGATTAAGAGCTATCAAAGCCATAATCTAGTTAGCTTATAACCTTAAACTGTAGTATTAGGGTATCGTCGAATCTTAGATACCTTATTTAGTGGATGATATGTATCTAAATTCTTAGCCCTACTAATCAATGCAAATAGTTAAGGAATTTATGGATAATTAAACTCTTTAAAGGTAGAGCACATTAAGTAAGCCTTCCCAATTAGAAGAGGAATCTTCAAATTCAATTAAAGTTGGTGAGGAAATGCTAATAAAAGGTGAAGAGGAATCAATTTATGGACATTCATGTGATAGTGACGATGAAGTTGAACAAAGGTCCAAAAGTGATTTCAGCAGAACATAACCATTCAGGAGAGTAGGTCTTATCGGTAAAAGAAATACTGTAAAAAAGGGCTCCAAACATTCCTACATGGTGTTCACTTAAGAACAGATCAAAATTAAACAAAAGCATACTCTATAGTGTTTGCTTGGGTTAATAAACGATTTAGACTCTTACTCAGAAAAAGAAATAGAACTACGTATTATTCTTAAATCAATACGAGATTATTCCTACTCAAAGTTGGCATTCAAAGAGTTTTAAGTATTTGAAGGAATTCTTGAGGATATATTTTTATCTTCAACTTCGAAATTTTCATCTAAGGATGAAGAAGATTATAGCTAGTTGAGGCTATGTATTTAATAGTCATTCAATGATATGCAATTAGATTACTCTTCAAATATGTAATAAAAGGTTCAGTAGTTATATGAAGTATAATAGGTGAAACATGGCATTCTTATAGTTGGAAAATCTTAATCAGGAAAGAGCACTTTAGTTAAACTGCTTGAGAAATCTTTAAATAAATCCTCAATAAATGAACTCACTTTACTTATAGCTGAAGAAAGGAAAAAAAAGATGATGGATATAGCAAAGGATATGAATGAAATCAAAGGGGCTAAAAAGGGTATAGTTAAAAAAGTAACAATTTAAGGTTCAGCTATGAGTATTTATTCAGGTGATGATAATTCAAGTATATTTGGTAAGCAATCTAGCAAACTTTATGAATCTAAATCAAAGATGATTAAAACTGAGACTATTCTCTAAGATGTGTATAGCAAAACTAAACTCAGTAATGATTAAATGAAAGTTCTTAAAGAAAAACTGAAAATAAAAGGTGTTGTTACATAGTCAATAAACCCCAAGTCCTTATCGCACACTGAATTATTTGGTAACTTTGAGTCAGAATCTCATTAATGGGAGGAGGGTATATTTACTCGTATTTTTAGAGAATACTCCTTTGACTCAACAAGTAAGAAAAAGTGGATCATCCTTGATGGCCCCGTGGACTACTCTTGGATAGAAACTCTCAATTCAATACTTGATGATAATAAAAAACTTTCTTTGACAAACGGAGAATCAATTACAATGTCATAAGGTATGCTTTTACTTATTGAGAGTGATAACATATCGAATATAACTCCAGCAACAATTTCTAGATGTGGATTATTATATATGGAGGAAAAGGAAATGGTAACTGCAAAAATGATTTTGAATTCATATTTGAGATCACTTCCTCAAAATATAATTTAGTATGTTTAAGAAATTGACAAATACTGCAATCATCTAATAACTCCTATAATGCATATCTTTGAATAATAGAAAGAGCGTTCTAACGTAATTCTCTCCTAAATTACAGACATTTAAATAATAAAAACCTTTATCAAGATATTCGACTCCTTGATTATGGACTATAGAATAGATGATCTTGTTGAGAATAGAAAAGATGCTGCATCAGTTGACATATAGCGTGTATTTAATAGGAAAAACACTCTGGAGCGTGTACTTGATTCAAATAAAACTTCATAACCAGCCACAAGAGCTCAAACTACAAATGAAGGAAATAGACCATAATAGGATCAAATTAAATAAACTGAAAAATGGCCTGTAAATAAGTTCTTATTAGATGAAATTCGGTATGAAAATTCTATTAAGTTTACACCTCTTTGGATAGAAGCATTTATCATTTATTCTGTTATATGGTCATTTGGATCGGTTCTGACTGATTTAGGCAAGAAAGAAATTGATCTAAAATTGAAGGAGTTAATTGTTGATTTAAAATAAGATTTTATTACCTACAACAAAAACAAAAAGAAAAAGGAACAAGCATCTCCTATAATAAAAGTAGGATAGAGTAATTAGTAGAATGAGCAAATTTTTACAGAGGAGTCTAAGAGAATAGAATCTTCATATGTTGGTGAATAGCCAATTGATTTAGAGAATATATAGCTGACATAAAACTTTACATAATTACAAGAGTTACCTAAATTCATTTCAGAATTTCCTACAAATTCGATTAATTCAAGCGTTTTTGATATCTATTTTAACCTAGATTAAACTTAATGGCTTAAGTTTAATGTGGATAGGGAGATTAATAATAGCATGGTTAGTTACCATAACTTGTCAGATAAATTAAAGCAAATTGAAAATGTTTATATACCTACATCAGACTCTATTAAGTACTCATATTTACTCGAATGCTTATTAACAACTTAAAAATCCACATGTATTGTGGGAAATCAATCTATTGGAAAATCTGCTTTTATAAAGGAGTTTATTTTTAAATAACTATTTGATTGCACTAATAATTTTTCTGTTGATCATTTGACACTTTCCTAATCAAGTTAGTAAAAGAGAATCAAAATGATCTTAAAGAGAAATCTTGAGCTATTTTATGATTAAGAATAAAATATGAAATATTTTAGACCAATAAATTAAAAGAAGATCTTAATATATATTGAAGATCTTCACATGCCATAGTAAGATAATTTTGGAAATTAAAATACCAATGAAGTGATAAGGGATATATTTAATTTAGGAGGCATATATAATACAGATAAAAAATTTAGAAAAGTATAAGATATGACACTCCTTACAGTAATGTCAGTTGCTTAATAATCATAACTAATAAATTAAAATTTGATTAAAAACCAATAAATAAGTTAAAGACTTTTAAACAATTTCGCTATAATAGGAATGGAAGAATAAAAAAGATAAGTAATTAAAAACCTACTTTAAGTGTATCAATAATTAATTGCACTTTAATGGCCTTCCGATATGTAATAGCATTCCAATAAGGTTACATCATCATTAATGGACTTATATTTATCTGTCTAGGCACAATTTAAGCCATCCCCATCAAAAGTTCACTATATATTTTGCTAAAGAGACCTCTTTAGAGTATTAAATGGGATTAGATTAGTAGAAACTAACTATTTAAAGGATTAGTAAAGTTTAATGAAACTCTTCTACCATGAATGTCTAAGAGTTTTTGGAGATAAATTAACAACATAAGATGATTAGGATTGGCTCAATAGCAAAATAAAAGAAGTCTGTATAAAAAATTTTGATTTTTCTCCCAGCATAAGGAAGATGCAAACTGGAGGAAGGAAATCTTCTATTATTAGTATAAAGAGTGCGTCATAACAAAGATAAGGCAGTAGTGTATTCCCTATTTCAGATCCCTCTACCTTGTTCTTCTCTGTCTTCAACTCAGAAGTAGAAGGATATTATTATGAGGTTGATGATTTAGACTCTGTTGAGAAGAATATTGAAAAATTGTTAGTAAAATATAACGATTCAGCCGAGCGTTTGCATTTAAACCTTATTCTCTTTAAAAAGATTTGTTTGCACATTATGAAAATAAGAAGAGTTATTTCCACAAAACCTGGCCATTTAATGTTAATTGCTTTAAAAGGTTAAGGCATATCTACAATGTAAAGATTGATTGCATATTCTGCAGGATTTGAATTTATGGAATTAGAATTAATTCATGGATATACTTTAGCTGAATGGAGAGAAACTTTGAAGAAGATGCTTATAACTTGTTGTAAAGGTTGTAAAGAAGTTTTAATGTATGCAGATTAATTTAAAATCATGCTAGAGGAATAATATTAAGATATCCTTTCAATAATAAATAATTCAATCAATTCAGACATCATAGATTAAAATGATCTTGACCTAATAATGAGTAATCTTTACCTTTAATTAGAAGAAGAAAGAGAATAAAAGCAACTTAAACGCTACTTAGATAGTGATTAGCCTGACTTAATTTAGGAAGACTAATCCTCGTAATTAATAATAAATAAGGACAACATGCAAAAAGTATAGTAATAAGTTAAAAAGATATTATAAAATAACCCATAATTATATGCAGCACTATATAACATCCTATTAAAAAGAGTGTAATCTAATTTTCATCTAGTGATATCATATTCACCTTCTGGACCAGCCTTTAAAGAAAGATTAACTAAATATCCTTAATTTTTCTAACTATGTTCAATGTTATGGCTCTAAGAATTAGAAGGAGAGGATCTTGAAGAATTAGGTGTAAAATTTCTGGAATTTTAAGAAAAAAAAGAACCAGATCTATTTGAAAATGAAGGGATATTAGGTGAAGTTAATACAAAAAAAGTTATTTCAAATTGTACCTAATTATATATCAGTGCCAAAGACGCAGCTAAAAAATTTTATTTGCAAACAGAACAAATTCTATACTTTACTCCTTCACTATTTTTGTCAATGTTTTCAAA
This sequence comes from Urostyla sp. PUJRC_G1, assembly GCA_001272955.2. Taxonomy (NCBI): domain Eukaryota; phylum Ciliophora; class Spirotrichea; order Urostylida; family Urostylidae; genus Urostyla; species Urostyla sp. PUJRC_G1. The sequence goes on along the minus strand of LASQ02019845.1, from coordinate 5,225 downwards.
TTTTGCTAGATTATTATCAGAAAGGAGGAAAACAGTCAACGATATTTAATAAAGATATAAAATAGGTTTAGAAAGATTGAGATAAACCTAACTTTCTATTTAAGAATATCATTAAGAATTGGAGTTAAAAATACCAATTTTATAAGACAAATAGAAAATAATTGCTGAAGAAATTAGAGTTATAGAAGAAAATTTCTTTGAGGTTAAAAAACAAAGAGATTAATTAAAAAAAGAATAGTTTACTATAGAATAACAAAACAATTAAGCTTTCGAAATAAAGTCTTAATGTGAAGAAGCATTAAATAGAGTTATCCCTGCACTTAATGAGGCTATAAATTCTATATAATAGCTATCAAAGCATGATTTAAGTGAATTAAGAGCAATGAATAAACCACCAAAGATTATTAAACTAGTAATGAAAGCAGTTTGCATATTCTTAGGAGTGCCACCAATTCGTAAGAAGAGAAAAGATGGAATAAGGTTTAAAGATAGTTTTTGGTCTGCCGCAATTTCAAAAGAAGTATTAGGCAATTAAAAGTTGCCTGATGTACTAGTAGAATATGATAGAAATAAACTCTCAACAACAATAATGCAACAAATTGAAAATGAGGTAATATCCCACCCTGATTACACATATGAAAATGCTTATAGAGCAAGTAAAGCTACTATGGGTATGTTTAAATGGGTGAAAGCTATAAGAGAGTATTATTACATTTTCTAGGAAATAGAACCAAGAAGAGATGCTTTTATTATGGCTGAAAAGTAATATGAAGAAATATAAAAAAGAAATATTAACATAAATGACTAACTTAAGGAAATAGAATAATAATTATAAGAACTATAAGATTAATAAGAAATCAAAGATAGAGAAATAGAACAATTGAGAATAGATGTTTCTGAATGTCGTATACATAAAAAGAGGGCTGATTTATTATTGAGAGGATTAAGTAGCGAAAAGTAGAAATGGATAGTGTGTACAAGAATGTTGGCAGGCAAATATTAAACTGTTACTGGAGATGTTTTACTCTCAGCAGCATTTATGTCTCTTTTAGGGGGATTTACTTAGAAATTTAGGGAAAAGCTTGTCAAGAGATGGATATAGATCATTTAAAACGATAATATTTAGATAAGTGATACTTTTAGTTTCAATGATTTATTTGGAGAGGCTTTAAAAATGAGAGAATGGCATATTAATTCATTACCTAATGATACTTTATCTATAAGCAATGCTATCATAATAACTAAATCCAAAAAATATTGTGTTTGTGTAGATCCTTAATATTAAGCAACAAAATGGATTAAAAAGCAATGGAATGAGCAGAGACTCCTATAAACAAAGTATTCTGAAGGTTCAAAATTCTTGAAGACTATAGAAATTGCTATTGAAATGGGAAAACCAGTTATGGTTGAAAATATTGGCTAATAAATTCATTTAGCCTTATTTAGTATCTTAGAAAAAAAACTCCTTAAACATGTAAATATATTTTTATATTAATTTTATTAGGGTAATTAAAGATTAATAAACTTTTTAAGAAAATCCTATAAGTTTGATAAAGGCTTTAATCTTTTCTTAGTAACATCATTAAAGCAACCTCATTTTGATGTGAATGTAACTAATTTGGCAACATTAGTAAATTTTAATGTTACATTCGATGGATTAGCATAATAAATGCTTTCTCTTGTGGTTGCTAATGAAAGAAGAGATCTAGAGGAAAGATTTGTTGAAAATTCTAAAGAGGCATTTGAAAATATTAGAAATCTTAAAGAAATTGAAAATTCAATCCTCGAGTAATTAAACTTAGAAATAACTGTACTAATTTCAGATGAAAAATTGATTAAAACATTATAAGAATCTAAAAATACTTCTGAGTTTATCGCATCGAAGCTAAAGGCAATAAATTAAACAGGATCTTTTATATAGAGATAGAGAGATTTTTATTAGCCAGTTTCATAAAGAGCATCCCTTTTATACTTTGTTGTTTCAGATCTCTGTAAAATCAATTCAATGTATTAGTTCTCACTTGATTGGTTCAGCAATATATTCTAGAACTCAATGAAAATTACAAATATTCTAAAACCATTGCCTTATGAAGATAACTATGTTAATAAATCAAATATATAATTTAGTAAAAATAAAGTATCTCATGAAGAAAGAATAGAAATATTAATAAAAACATTTACATAGGAGTTATACAAGAAAATTTGTTAGGCTGTATATGAAAAGGATAAAATGCTTATTTCATACTTATTCGTCTTCCGCATTATGGAATTTGATAATATGCTCGATAAATAACTCTATTAATTTTTCATAAGTGGCCCTAGAACACCAGATTACTCTGAATAATCTCCTTCTAAAAAAGAGAATTTGAGTTGGCTTACAACAAAAATATGGGGAGATCTCAAATCTTTAGCTTAACTAAAACCATTTACCAATTAGAATCTCATATAGCATATATTTGAAAATTCAAGAGAATGGTATGAATATTAATAAAGAGAAACATTTAAGTTTGAAATGATTCCCAATAAAGAATTTTTAATAAGTCAAATCTAAAAATAAAAAGTATCTCATTCTGAATAAAATCTAAATAATTCAATTAAAAATGTTAACTTTGAGCACTAGAAAACTGATACAGATAAAGATAAACCATTAACTAGAAATCCAAGTTCAGTTATTAATGATGAAGAACTATGGCATGTTAGCTCAGACAGTGATGATGAACCTAGCCACAGAATTTTATATAACTCAAATTTAGAAGAGGAAGAAGATGAAAATTTATTTGAGGAAGAAGAAATGGCAAAATTTCTTGTTAACTCTGAAACTGGTGTTTTACCGAATAAATTTCCAAGTTTTCAAAATATGAGTGTTAATGAAAGATAATTAATGATTAAATAGTAACATGTTTAGAATTCCTTATTAGAAATTTGTTTATTAAGATGTATCAGACCTGATAAAGTCGCCAATTGCTTAAATAATTTCCTTTAGTTAGAAATAGATCCTAATTATATATCATTTTCTTAAGATATTTTAGTAAAGTTTACATAAAAAAATAATAATGAATTTACAATTACTTCCCCATAAACAAGAAAAAATCTTTAAAGAAATCCTACAAGAAAACTATCTAAAATTGAATATGAAAAGGAATAAAACATTAATATGTAAGTTAAACTTATTGATGAAATATTTTAAGATTCAAATTCACATACTCCAATATTCTTCCTAATATCACATTGTAAGTTTTAAATTTTATTGATTAATTTGTAGCAATAAATGTATACAAAGTTCTTTCTGATTATTAAAGAAGTATTCAAGAAAGATTGAATGTGAAGTTGCATTATTTATCAATGGGAAAAGGACTAGAAACAAAAGTTGAAGATAAAATATTTAAAGCTGCTTAAAATGGAGAGTAATCTAATACTTTTTAATAATAATTTTAGTTGGTTATTGTTAGAGAATTTACATTTAGTTATAAATTGGTTAGGCAAATTATAAGAAATAATAAATAAAATTGATTCAAAAGATACAAGTTCAAGATTCAGATTATTCCTTTCTAGTATCCCTTGTGAAGGCTTTCCTATATCTCTCTTATAAATGTCAACAAAAGTTTCACTTTAACCACCTTCGTAAAAAATTTAACTTTAAATAACTTTTTAGTGGCATTAAACCGATAATGGAAAGAATATTTTCGATGACTAATGAGAATTTATTTAAAAAATCAGGTCAACATGCAAATGCACATAAGAATTTATTCTTTGCTCTTAGTTATTTCCATGCAAATTTAGAAGGCAGAAAGATGTTCGGAACAAATGGATTTAATATTCCTTATTAATTTAATTTAGCTGATGTTGAAATTAGTAGTTTATAGTTAAAGAAATTATTGAAGAATTAAGAAATAGACCTTGAAAATATATTATAAATGATTAAATACTTTGTAAGAGATATAAATTATGCTGGAAAAATATATAATTAAATTGATTAAACTATAATGAAAGCAATATTAGAAGATTTATTTAATCACAAGATACTAAGCTGTAAAGAGATTTAAATTAATATCAATAAATGCCATTATGGTATTCCACCTTTACCTTATGAAATAAATGACTTTATACCTTATTTTGAGCATTTAAATACTATGCCTGAATCAGATGATGCTACTATTTATGGTTTTAATGACAATATTGACAGAATATACTAAAAGAATTTGATATTTGATGTCTTAAAATAAATTAATAGGCTTAATACAAGATAAATGGCTATTGATAATCCTTTAGATATAAAAATTAAAGATGAAAGCGATAGTAAGGTAAAAGACATATCTTTAAGTTTGATTAAGACTCTTCATTAGAAATTTAGTTTTGATATGGTTAGATAGCATTTTGGTGAGTTTTAAAATGATCCTTTATATCATTTCATAAAGAAAGAAATATTCAAGTATAATATTCTTTTAGACACTATAAGGGACTCTTTATTAAAGTTAGTGAATTTTATAGATGGAAAAATATAAAATTCTTCTGAAATGGAAAATTTATGGCATCAAATACTCTTTAATAATGTACCTACTATTTGGTTGGATGCATCTTATCCTACTTGCTATAGATCTCTAGGTGATTATATAGTAAATTTAAATGAAAGATTGAACTTTATAAACTAAATTGTGAAGGATTTCTAAAACATAAAGGCTATCTGGTTTCCAGGATTTTTTGATTAAAATAGTTTCTTAACTGTGATAAAATAACGAACATCTAGAAAATTACAATTACCTTTAGATTAATTAAAATTAAACTTTGAAATTACTAATTGCTATAAAATGGAAACAGTACCAAATGTTCTTCAAGAAAATATATTCTACATTTATGGATTATGGCTAGAAGGGGCATAATGGGATATGGAGGAACAATTATTAGAAGAAGCAAACTCAGAAGAGCTCTTTTTATAATTTCCGATAATAAAAATTGAAAGCACAATTAAATAATAAATAGCAAATATGGAGGAAAATAACTAATATTATAAATGTCCAATTTACAAGGTATCATAATTTATTTTAATTATTTTATAGACGACCTTAAGGTTATCAAATTTATTAACAAATAGTGAGAATACACCAGTAACATAAATACCATTAAGAACTAACGAAAGTATTTCAAAATGGATAAAGCGTGGTGTAGCATTAATATTGGATATCCATAACTGAAAATTACTGAAACTAATTTTATTTCATTAATAACCC
>LASQ02018238.1:0-11510 GCA_001272955.2 Urostyla sp. PUJRC_G1 | reverse complement strand
CCCCCCCCTGGCAACCTTACGACAATCTATTCGATATAGTGTGGCACGACCACACATTCATTTTTCACGGACACCCGCCCTCCAACAGCGACCCCAAGTAAAGGGTCTAGTTACTCGCGTTGTAACCACCAGTCCCAAAAAACCAAATTCAGCCTCTCGACACGTTGCTAAAGTTAAGCTAACTAATTTCCTCGCAGTTACAACCCGATTACCTGGTTCAGGCTACTGATGTTCGAAGTATAATCGTGTTTTGGTTCATGGTGGGCGTGCGAACGACCTTCCGGGAGTTGGGTATACCTCAATTCGAGGAGTTTTTGATTTTTCACCGGCGCTTTTTAAAAAAAAACGACGGTCAGTATATGGAATTTCGCGACCAGATCATATATCATCTTATATACGTAAAAAAAGTCGACTTATCGTCGTTCCACCAAAACCACCTATCGTAGATTTCATTTCGGAAGATCAGGAAAAAGAGCCTACGCAGCATCGACTAAAACGACGCGTTTCATATGAAACTTGAGTGAATTAATTCTAAATTGTCATCAATTGTAGCTTGATCCAGGGGGGGTTCCCTGTGACCCTTAACCTTTGGATTAGCTTGTTGCGCTGTCGAAATGATGCATACTGCTATGAGCCGTTACGATATGGATCGTTTTGGAATTATTTTTCGAGCTTCACCACGCCACGCTGATCTAATCATAGTGGCTGGTACTCTTACAAATAAAATGGCACCAACACTTCGACGTTTATATGAGCAAATGACGGATCCCCGATGAATACTTTCTATGGGTAGCTGTGCTAATGGGGGTGGTTATTACCATTACTCTTACTCTGTTACACGAGGATGTGATCGTATCATACCGGTGGATCTTTACGTTCCAGGTTGTCCGCCAACAGCTGAAGCTCTCCTCTTTGGACTTATTCAACTGCAGGGTAAAATTGGTTTTATAGTCTCTGAATTAAATACTGCTAACGAATGGTACGGAGGTGATCACGCTTAATTGAGATGAACCACATCTCCCTCCTTTCCGAGAAAAATAAAATTCGAATTCGAAAAACTCGAAATTTTGTTAAACTCCGTTACTACTCCCTCTTCCCAACCTGATTTTTGATTCCCAAACAGGCGTTTTGATTGTTACGTCATGAAAATAGAATCCTTTTCCTTTTTCTAGTAAACTGAGTCGTATTCTCTCATCGTCGGGGGGAGCTGTACCGATTTCTAGATTCTTCCTTTTCACCACTCAAGTCGAGCTCCCTTTTTTGACACTGAAGGGGTCACCAAGATCATTTTATAAGCCCCTTAGAGTGCGAATTGGTTGGAGGTAACTTGAATGCTTACTGTTGACATCATATACAGCGACACGGTTGACTGTGATCTATGCCATCTCGCGTTTTCGCTTCGGGAGAATTTCAAAATTTGCCTTGTGATGACGATCATGAGTTGGGTGTAACTATTCTAACTAATCGCGACTTGACACCTATCGAACCGGATATTGAAATTCAAAAATTGTTTAAAAACCTCGATAACTTTGTCTTTGTATCGTCTCAACGTTCGATATTACTTATCTACCGAATTATGATTTTCTCTTTCCTGTTTGTCATGTTTCGTAATGAGCTTGACAAAATTTAAGTCTACGCAACCAATTTTTGATCGCTATATCGCTAAATATTACAAATTTCGACGCGCAAGAGTTACCTCAAACGCCTCTCACTACCGCTTCTACTTTTCGTACACCCTACCGTGACAAAAACGTTTCGCCCCCATCTCTATCCGAAAAAAACCTACCAGTGGGTGGGGTTTCTCCCATCGCGTATTTAGGCAACATGGACGTATGATACGACGATTTAGGACTCCCTCTATCGCCTATGTTCCTCGAATAAGAGGCTTGGGGTTTATTGGCGACATTCAATTATTTCACGCCCCGTTTCGATTTATTTCACTAATAATACTTTCCAATGGTGCCACCTTTTATTCCTTAACGAGCGATGCTCATCGTTGATTTGGCCTCTTTAGGGCGGGATTACGATGACGTATTAAGAACCGTAAACTGAAAGATCCAAAGTACCCCTTTATATACGGCCCCCTCATCAAGTTCCCCAAATTGAGTATCGTTCATTCTATCGAAATTGACGCGGGGATGGGGGCGCAAATGGTTCGCTCAATGGGCGCTAAATGTGTTTACTTTTTAATTGATATGAATCTCCGAACTGCTGTTATGAAGCTCCCCTCAAAGGAGACAAAAACGATGCCGATCGATAACCATGTCTCTTTGGGACTCCTTACAAGAACGGATAAGAAATTTTATCCCAATACTAAATGCGGCTTTTATATTCGAAATGGTCAAAAGTCCATTACTAGAGGAGTAGCGCGAAACCCCGTTGACCACCCTCATGGAGGACGTACAAAATCCGTTAAGAATCAATTAACGCCTTGAGGTTTTACCACCAAAGGGCGGTAGAACCTTGAATCGAAGATGAAAAAGGAAACAGGGGTTCTTAACTCTTGCAATTTGACGTAAATTAATTTTAATTCAGAAAAGTTTTCTGTTTCACGCTACCCGCAAACTTATTTTTTCCCGTTCCTCGACAATCCCGAGAGATCTTACTAACCGCCGCACGTTTATTCATACGGGACGTCGTTTCAAACGTCGTTTCTTGTCTAAATGAAGTATCGGCTACAAATATGGGTCCCTTACGTGAAATAGACGTTTAGCGATTTATAAAGCTAAGCAGATGAGGAAAAAAAAAAATAAAAAACGATAAAATTTGAACGTTTGCTTAAAATATATTGAGCTAGATTTTTTCTCTTTGGTGGCAAAACCTCATCATTTGAACTCACCCTTTTACAACTTGTGCACCAGTCTCCTGGTCTGGGAAAACGAACCTTTGACGACTTCTGTCTTCGGTTTGAGTGACTCGATAAGTACACTCGCGTTTACAAAAAAGTTGTCGAAACCCCCCTTTGTAAACGGCTCGATAAACCTTTTATACGAGTTGTCAATCGTTATCTAGCTCACTTATCTAGTATTAACCATTCAGCGTTGGATCTCATCACGTTAAACATTCTTAGGTCTTATTTAGTGCGTAGTTTTAACGGTCGCGCTTATCTTTTGCGTAAACCTTCCCATGGTCAACGTACTCGATCGAATGCCCGTTCCGCTAAGATTCATAACATTAGGTTGACACGACATTTACGTGATTATCGCAAGCATCTGCAACTTCAATTAAAAAGCTTACAAAAAGTTGTTTACCACAGGGGAAAGGGTAAACCCGTGAAACCACCTAAAGTTTTGCAAAAAAAAATGCATAAAATTCCTCTTAACAGCCACCACATCCGTAAATGATTTTAATTAAGCATAAAACTATTATTCTGTGCCGTACACCCTCCAAAAACCCCCCTATAAAACGTTTAATTTTTCGTAAACCCCTCACCCTAACATCTCGAATTTGATCTCATCCTAAATACAGCTTAAAGAGCATTAAAGGTGATCGTAATAACACAATCCGCACTTCTGTGTTTGTCTGACAAAATTTGTTTCTCAATGCCCCCCTTCCCCTTATTAAAACTGCTAAGCTTACTGCTATATTTCGTAAACGCGGAATCTGGGAACATGAAGCCCGAATCGCTCTCCCCATTTTTTGGGATACCTCTGTTCCTAAATCCTCCGCGTCAATCCTTAAAAGCTTGTTTACTCCCTCGTATCCGCGATTGCGAATAAGAAATGAAATTCCCCTCATTCTCCCCCTTCGCACTAGATTGAGGCACAAACGTGTGATTAAAGAATTTAATACTAAGAGTAAAGAAAAATTTCAAAGTAATCAGATTCAATCTCTGCGCTTACCCACCTCGGTACGCCGCTCCTCGTTTTCTGCTAGTTCGATTCGTCCCCCTGTTGTCACTCTCAACCCCCCCCTATTGCAAGCAATTTCTCTGGCTCCCCGTTGAAACGTCTGAATATCGCAAATACGAATTACGGGACTGAATCTCCACCGTATTGATTGAAAACGAGAGGTAACAACGGATTTCCCCCGTCTAGGTTCAATGTTTAGCGCGGCGCGAACTCACTTCCATCGCTTTTTGGGTAAACTCCGACGTTTAAAAACTGACTCCGTCTTTTCACCCCTTAAAAGATTTTACCGGTATCCCGCTAAATCCTATACAAACCCTATAATTGATTCGGAATTCCTTAAGCCACGTAACTGAGAAATGCGACGAATTCGTTTTAAGCCGGGTATTTCTCGTCTATGACGAATAGCACGTCGGGATTTAAAAATTATTTTAGATTTTCCAGTTCGGTATCAACATCGCCTTACTTGACGATTAACTAAAATAGCACGAACTCGAAACGCCTACGTTCACTTCTCACTGCACCACCAACTACAATTCCTTTTAATAAGACTTCGTTTAGTGTCAGATCTACTATCGGCGTGAAAATGGTTAAGGAGGGGTGCAGTGTTTTTGAATGGTACAGTAAGCGATCAAGGAACTCTCATTTTATTACCCAATGATAGAATAAACCTAATCCTGTCGCTAGAGTACTATACTTTTAATCTTCGATTGCACCTCTCTCGACACCTCGTTAGCCCATCTTGATTCAAACTCATTCGTTTCAGATCAATGAGAAGTTGTTATAGAGTCGGTAAGGTTTGATTCCCATCCTCAGCAACAAATAAGTTTAACCACTTAGCGTTTATATGGGATGATACCCCCCCTTTCTTCCAACTCGACTTCTTTACCCTCTCTTGCTTCGTTTTGCGGGAGACTCCCCCCTCTTACTCTTCGGCGTTAGGGTGTAAACTTCATACACCGTTCGCCGTTTTAAATGTATACAATTGAAAATATATAACTTAATTTAACTAATCGTACCTGAAATCAACAATTTTTAATTATTGACAACCTATTCTTCCCCACAATAACTTTCTCGAGAAGCGCATAAAAAGCTTCATTTTAAATTTTGGGCCACAGCATCCCGCTTCTCATGGTGTCCTACGCCTCGTTGTCCAACTTAGTGGCGAGTTAGTCGAACGCGCTGACCCTCATGTCGGATTCTTACATCGAGGAACGGAAAAACTTATGGAAAGCCGCACCTATTTGAAATCACTACCATATTTTGACCGACTTGATTACGTTTCAATGATGACACAAGAACACGCCTTTTGCCTCGCCATCGAACAACTACTTCAAACTACCTCTACAACCTCCTTGCATGTGCAGATACGAGTGATTTTTGATGAATTAACGAGAATCCTTAATCATTTACTGGCTATATCTACTCACTCCCTCGACGTAGGAAACATGTCCCCCGCCTTTTGAGCTTTTGAGGAACGGGAGCGAATTATGGAGTTTTACGAACGTGTCTCGGGGGCTCGCATGCACGCTGCTTTCTATCGACCTAACGACATCGATTGAACGGGACTAAACTATCAATTCTTTTTAGATCTAACTTTATTCTGTCGTGACTCCTTCAAGTCTTTAACGGAAATCTTTGCCGTTCTAGTAACAAATCGGATCTGAAAATCACGTCTTGTTAATATAGGTAGTTTAAACATGGTAGATGCGATAAGTTACGGTGCAACAGGGCCTGTAGCACGAGGGGTCGGATTGCGCTACGATTTACGCCTTTCTCGGTCTACCTCGTATTCAAATTATTGACATCTATCCCTACATAGCTTTCTGGGAAAACGAGGTGATAGTTATGATAGATTTTTAATTAGAATGCGAGAAATGTATGAAAGCGTCTCTATTGTTTTCCAAATTTTAACCAATCTAACAGCTGCTACGAATGGTAATAATGGGGGACGTCACTGATCGTTTATGCAGATGTTAGCTACTACTAAGTTGAATAAATTATCACGTAAAACTAAATACACATCAATGGAGCACTTGATCGCTCACTTTAAAGATTATAGCGAAGGAATTCGTGTTCCACGAGGTTTTACTTACCAAGCGGTAGAGGCACCTAAAGGTGAATTTGGTGTCTCAATCCTTTCAGATGGATCTTCGATCCCATTTCGTTGCAAAATTAGAACGCCCGCGTTTCACCATATTCAACTGATGCCTAGAATGGTTCACGGCCATTTCTTTGCGGATCTAATCACGGTTTTGGGGAGTCAAGACATTGTTTTTGGAGACGTAGACCGCTAGTATGAAACGTCAACAAGCATGATTGGAATTCGAAATGATGAGACGGCTATTTTTTTTAAAATACGAAATGCGTCGCCGTCTTCTTAAAACAATGATTAATTCATCTCAAATCAAGCATATGCCCCGTCTACATGCGAAATATCTCTTTTCTCGTCTCCCCAGGTTAGCTCGCCTCCCACAATCCCACGCTCGTTGCCTCGTCTCAGGTAGAGCCCGGGGGGTTAATACTCGTTACGGTATGAGTCGTTTCGCCTTCCGTCGACTCGCTAATGGGGGAAATATTGCAAATGTTAGCAGAGGATCGTGATAGATTGCTGCAGTATACCTCCTACATCAATCTTAGTTCTAAAAGTAAACATCGAAATTCTGCTCCTTCTAATTAATGAACTAATTGAAACTTATATACAATTTTCTCCTATAATGTTAATAAACGGATGACGATTTTTTATCTCGAATCAAGCTTTAGTCTTCGGTCTAAAGTTCCTTCTAGTCATAATGTTTTTAATTCTTATTAGGGGTGGTACGCCGCGTTATCGTTACGATTATTTAACAAAATTGGGTTGATTGAAGTTTATAGGACTAGCGTTTACGGCTTTTATCGTGGCGATTATCCTCGTTTTAGTAGTTTAAATTACTAAATGATGAAACTTGAACATTTAAAAATAGTTAGCGAAGTTATCCTTTTGCGGGTAGGGGGTCTTTTCCCCCATATCGCCCTCTTTTATCACCACTTTAAAATTTCGCAACCGTTCATATGATACGCCCCAATTTATGCCAATGAATATTGATACCTCTTCAACCTCCGCTCAACGGGTTTTGAGGCAATTATAACTGATGGAAACTAGCTTAACCGGTAGAGCGCTAGTCTTTGGTCCTAGTGGTATGGGTTCGACTCCCGTGTTTCCAAAATCTTACCCCAAATACAAACACTCCATTTCGCCACAACTTATATCGTAACGCACCGTACTATTGTAGTTCGAATCCCCTCACGAAGATTTTGCCTTTTTGCGCTTAGATTCGCAATGCGGTTTAACTTAATATCGCTTTTTTATGTGCATCGACTCTCTAATTCTAAGCCCTTCTTTGTTATCGTTAATATGGGTATTATAAATAGAAGGTTTACTCCGAGTTGATCTAGGAATTTATCTTACCGCTTCTCCCACGAGTCCCTCTTACTACTTAAAAAGCATATAGGTATGACCCTATTTTTGTTCTCAACCCCTCGCGGTCTTATGACATTAAATGAGATGCTTTTAGATCGACAAGGAGGGTTATTGGTGGGCTATTTTTAAAGTGAATCGAAGATCTCCAAGTAGAAAGTTTAAGATTATATTTAAATACCTATTCTCTTATGCAATGCCACACTCAATATTGTTTGTGGTGCGAAAGAGACTTAACTTCGTTTTCTTAACTATAGCTTTAATTGTAATTATGGCCCTGTGCCTCCTTTAACCCCCATTTTGACTAAATAACTTTAAGCTGCTTACGAATAAGGGAAAATCCACTGTAAGTCCGAGATAACAAGACGGGATTTATGTTAAGACGCTAGTTATCTTGTTTAACCTTCTGTTTAAAAAATGAAATTTACATCGGTTATCACCAAATATTAACTTCCACCAATCTCCTGCCTCCAGGTTGAGTCAACTTCGTCGCCTTAAAACCTTGATTTATAACTGAAAAATCATTTATTATCCCCTCCCACCCCGCCCAATTACGCCCTTTATTTGAATCTGATCAAAGATGTTTTTTGAGCTTAAAATTGGGAAATCCGCTTGACAGAGCTATCGCCTTGCTTTGATGTTGATCCTTGAGCGTTTACTTACCCTACGTGCTTATGTAATCGACGATGGCATTATTTTTTTTAGAGGTCTTATTATTATATTCGGTTTAGATGGCTTGTTAAGCGATGACGAGCCCCTTTGAGAACCGATTGAGTGAAGTCTTGTTCAAACATGATTACTCTTTATTTTCCTTTTTGCTTGAATAGGGGAGAACCTCATTGCAAGTCGTTATGGAAGTTACGTTGGGAGAGACAAACGCGTATGATTCGCTTGGTATAAAAGTTTCTGATTAATTGAGGCATGATACCTAATATCTTATGGCGCAGCATCTCTCTTCGTTATCGTCCCATTTTATTACGAAATTACCTACTCAATCGCCTTTCTCGTTTCTTGATGAGATTGGTATACTCGCGTTTTCGTTTTTAAATTCGTAAGCATTTTGTTTCTTTTACTTTTTTTAGGTACATGAGTTTCTATAAATGTTCGTTGAATTGGTTGACATAAGTTGTTTGCTGTCCTTGTTGCCATAACCCTTGTCCTCATCTACCTTTTTTTTTCCAGTTTTTTACAACGGTATTTGCCTACTTCACCGATCCCCTTTGATACCAAAAAACGCGTTTCAATGATTTTATTCAAATGAGCCATGAACCGAATAAATGGGGATGAGGAAATTCAAAACGGGATCACTTCACTTATCACCGTGTGAGTACAGTATTTTGATTTAAAAATGATGGACCGTTTGCGGGAGCCTTTTTAATGATAAATCTCTATTTTTTATTGACGTTTTTCTTTAGTATTTTATTCTGACTTGTTTTACTACGTAAAACGTACTATATTAAGGAGATTCATTACACCCTCTTAACTTACACCCTCTCTTCACTCCGCCACACTATTTATCTTTTTCTAATGATCTATGGTCTCATATTCTTTAGCTTCCTTATTAGTTATTGACGATTTCCACCTGAACTTTTATGAATGGCAAACTCCCCTTCATGGTCAATTCACTTCCTGGACATCCTATTTAACTATTTCCGTTAACCCATTGTTATTTATTAAAGCAGCAAAGATCATATCACTCAGTTTCGTTTTTATCCCTTTAATGGGTTGCGCAATCGCTACGGGTCTCGTATTTGCATCTCTTATTCGAGGTGTCTCCTACTCGCCCGATTTAGAAGAAGTACTTTTCAATTACACTACCCTCGGTTTTGCTTTTATTGAAAGCTTCTCCTTCCTTCTTTTTTTCGTCGCCCTTGGAGTAATTGTACTCTAAAGCGCATCTAGGCGACGAAACGTTATTGTTTACTACAAGACTTTTGGGAAACTTATCTAACCCCTCAATAAACCGCTGAGGCTCTAACCTTTTGTGATTTAATTTACCTAAACAATCTATTTTCAGACAATCCTCCTCTACTAAGTTTATCTTTATTCAGAAAATGGCCCTAAATTTCGTCAAAGGTGGAACTACCCTTTCTACAAATATAATGACTAGAAAACCTTTCCCCTGATTAAATGTAGAAACAGCAGTTTCTCCTCTAGAAGCGCCATGGTATCAACGTCGTTATTATAAACGAGTAAAGTATCGTAGTAGTTTCCTCGATGAAGATATTCCATTCTTTGAGCGTAAGTATAATTCACGAATGTATATAGGGCAAATTAAAGTGTTAAATTTTAAATCGTGAACACTTATTATTGCAACAGCGTTGCGAACGTTTAGTAAGCCTAGATTTAGAAGCAAATATAGGCTGACCCATTTTTCCCGTTTAAGGGGACATGTACGATTGAAAACACTTTCTCCGTCGTTTCAACCACAACCTGATGCCCTTTCATATGTTAAACCTAATCTCTCCAACCCCCCCTATTTTTTTTAGCCACCCAATTTATGCGTGTTACGTTTTAAAAGTAAAATTGAATTTTACCACCCCCCACACCAAATACTTAACATTAGCCTTCGTTTCCTCTCAGTAAATCTCAAAACCCGTTCTATACAAAAATATGAAACTGAACTTCGACTTACCCCCCCTCATTGAAGTTTACCGTTCCTACTTAAATCAAAAAGAGATGTTCCATCCCAATTCGATCTGTTCCCGTTGAGTGAGGATCTAAATCAACACTTTACCTTAACACCCAGTACCGCCTTGATAGAGCTTTTTTCTGGAAGATATAAGTCCTTAAATCATAGACTAACCATGAAGATACTCGTCAACAACCAAATATTTCGAGAATTACCAATCGATTTAACCCGCCTCACCCAACATGTGATGCGAGACGGGTTGCGAACTAAGTTCGCGACATTAATTCACCTCAGTTTGATTCGTACGGAGCAAGAAATAATTGAGGAACGTGCAGTAGAGGCGGGAGAAGAGGTTGTTCTAAATCCCACTACAATTTCAAACAAAGATAATATTAAATCTAATACCACGCCTCCCTCTGACGTTTTTGACGAAGCTGAAATGGAAAAAAATCGCAACGAGTTAGTTTCGATAAAAAAAAAAACCTTTGTAACAATAAACTCCGTTTCCCCAATTTTTACCTCAGTGTCGGAGAAGGTTAGTAAAAAAATTCGAAAGTATAGTCGAGGTAAATCGGGTAAATACTCCCATTTTTGAATTTACCTCCCCCCCCACAAACGTCAGTCTTGAATCTGTCGCCAGCTTTGTTCTGAGATACGCTTCCAACCACACCGTACTTTAATTAAACGCGCCGAAGCTAGCTTCTTCGATTTAATTCAAAGCCCCGATACACACATTATCACGCAAGTGACGTTGAAGACCTATAATGTCATCTTTAAAAATTATCGACAAAGTCTCATGAAAACTTACCGTCGCGAGAAATACTAAAGATTTATACCTTCAATGTCATCATTGATGTGGTATAGATCCATAAAAAGTATCAATCTTCTCTCCCCACGCAACCGTATAGGGCCGGGTAAAAAACAACCCGTTAAATCAACTCGCGCAAAATCGAGTCTTTCCTATAAACATTACAAATCAACCTTCACAACAATGGCTCATTGACGTTATATTGTCGCATTATGTTTACATTCCAACCGTCTACTTCCAATTATCTTCTCACCGAATTATATTTTTTCGTTACCCCTCCCCCCCCATTCATTTAAGCCGAATAATGCCTACCAAACACTATTCCAATTTAACCCAGCTTCTGTTCATTTGTTGCATACCTTTCTACCACGATTTGAAACTTGACGGAAAAATTCAATTCATACTATGTGAGGTGTTGCAAACTTTAAAGTTTTTTGAAAATTGCGATTTCGTGGAAAAGGTTATTACTTGTATAAAAGTAAGCGAAACACCCTCTCATTTAGATTTGGGTACTCCCATCGAGTTTATCGCTATGGGGGAATTGTTTGGTTTAAACTAATGTCGAAAACTGAAATTTTTATGTGGGGTCGTTTCTTTGAGCCGATTTGACGTTTCGCATGAAGTATAAAACGTATTCGACCTCTAAACCAATACACTAGTAAGGGTATAAAATTTATACGACAAATAACCTATAAAAAGCTTGGTAAGGTTGGTAGCTATCGTTAATACTTTGAGTACAATTAATAAGTTTTTTCATTGTCTAGT
>LASQ02018009.1:0-13209 GCA_001272955.2 Urostyla sp. PUJRC_G1 | reverse complement strand
TTATTTAGATTGTTGCAATTTTAGATTAGAGGAAGAAAATAAATATATGAGACATATTAATGAAAGTAAGAAATGTCATGATCTAATATTATAGTACTTTAGTAATGACTGTACAACCATATTATTCTAATAATATTCCGCAATTCTTTTTCCCAATTAACTAAACATCTTATTCTTTAGCATAGATTAATAATGAGGAGCACAAGTCCTCTATACCTCATTAGCATGCACTCTCTTCTCATACAAACTAGAATCACTTGATCGATAAAGTCTATACGTAAATACTTCCTTAATTTCGTTATAGAGTATAGTGCATATTTGAATGGGATTTCTAGTTAAGACACTTTAAAATATCGTCTTATTCAAGTCTATTACATTATCCGCTCTGTTTCTTAAGCCAGCATACTCTAAAGATGTATCTCCATCACTTAATTAAGTTTTTGAAAGTTTTATTGCTTATATTTGTTCCTTTATCCTCAAAAACTCTTCTTTATTACCCAAAATACTTGCTATATCATAGGTCATCTTTGTCCTTCCTTTAATATTATCCCTCCTACCAAGATTTTCTTTTGCTTCTTAAGTAAAACTGATTTTATGAGCGAGTAATATAGCAGCATCTCGAAGCATACTATAATATAGGTACTTTGTATCTTCATGAAGATAATTGTTTTATAGTAATAGAGCTATTATATCTTATAATGGCTATATATCCTTAATCCATAAATTTCTAGTTAATGAATAAGCTCTTAAAGTGAATTGATAAGAAGTTATATCTTCTTAATTATCTAAGTCTATTGGATAAAAAGGTGAGTTTATATCTAATATTCCCTTATCATTTTCTTCGTCTTCTAATTCAAATTGAAGTTTGCTCTCATAGCGAATACAAATTTCCATAAAGAATAAGTCCTATGCTGATTCATTAAAGATTATGTCCTAATAAAAACATTCTCTTATCTATTCCTTAAAGTTATTTCCATCTATTGACACCAAAAGATCTCCATTAAAGTTCTTTTCTAATTGGCAGCGCTAAATTAGTTCAGTCCATAAACCTACCTCTGGATCCTTTGCTAATGCAACCTCCGATAAATTCAAAAGATCTTAATCCATATTAAATAGATCTGAAGTATAAAATGTCAAAGTAAATGTTCGTTAAGTCTTAAAAAAGTAAATTTACCACAGCCAACATTCCATTGCAGGATAGCTAGACACAGTTACTAAGCAATATTGTAAAGTTTAAAGATAAGTAAATACCTTTGGGACCTAACAAATAACTCTCTACTCAATGCCCATTACTTTCAAAATTTTACTATCGTTTATTTAGTAAATTGGCAATTCTCTTTCAACGAGCATTTTAGGTCTCAAACTTAGTAGAGGAGCTTTCCTATCATTTCTTCTAATCTTTTGTTAATCTAAACTAAATGGAAGTGCACCAGAATCCTCCTTACTATTCTATCTTTAAATCTTCTTATTTAACTCTTAATAAATTCGCAATTACTATTGTAGTAAACTTTATTATTAGCCCTTTTATTAATGATGCTCCAACTTCGTTTAAGGTAGTCTCCAAAATAATGTAGTCCCAACTCTAGTTCTTTAAACATAAAGCTCCATAATGAAATCAGTTAGTTATTCAATTAAACTGGGTCTTAATTTATTTTCTTTAATATTCTCTTTCATATTAGCTTCATAAAAGAATTCTATGTCTTCTTCTGATATAACGGCATCATAATGCTTACTATTACTAACACTAAATAAGTTTATCTTCCACATTTTAACTTTTTGAAATGATTTGCTATGATTATTTTAATCTTTTTATAAGTGTTTGTTGCCATGCATTATTTGCATGTTTTGGTTTAGATTATCAACTAATTATTAGTCTATTTTAAACGTTGATATAGTTGTTAGCATTCTTCCTCCAAGATTTTCTATGAATAGAACACCTTAGAATTGTTTAAGACCATTGGCTCTTGATCTTTGTCTTAATATTTGCTCATTACAAATTAGCATAGTTAGATAGGATTATTAAAGTGGCTTTGTACCTTATTGCCTATCAATTATTCTTCTATTTTTATTTATTTCTAATTTCTTGCCATTTAAACCTTTCTTTATACTAAATAGCGACTAAAGTTAATTATAGACCATTTTCATTTCACTCATATTGCAAATCCTTATTATATCTTTGATTAATGCCTTATTTTAGATTTTTAATTAGTACATTTCATCACATATTATATTATAAGCATTTATCTCCAAAATAGGTGTATAACCAAGTTTATAAAAATCAATCCTTAAATTAAATTTTTATTTAGGAAATCTCTCATTTGCTAGATACTATATAGCAATTCTACCCAAAAAAAGACTATTGCAAGGCTAAAATTTACTCAAAGAAAGATTCATTAAACATTAATCAGATTCCAAATATTACAAAGTATTGGCATCAGAGTTTATAGTAGATTTAATTTCATCCTTCTTAAATATCTTAGTCTCGGCAATTCTCTCATCAAATTTTTCTGAATTATGGTTTTCTTATAATATTTAATCTAAATCCAGGAATTATTCCTTTTTCAAATCATCATAGTGATAAGGGTAAATTTGATAATCATATGCAGTTTCATCGAAATCTTCTCCCAGTAAATCAGTAAAATAAAATCTTAAATTATGCTTAACTTTTTCCTCCAATAGCTCATCAAAGTTCAAGTATATCGTATCAAACTTATATAAATCAAAGTTTAATCTTGACAAATCTATCTAAACCCTGCAATCATATATATACAAGCACATAGGAAAGAAGTAGTAGAAAATAAATCTTTCTTTATCAGAAAATTGTCTCTTTTTAAGAAAACCTATAGCAGTCCACTTTATATTAAACATTTTGAAAAAGTCCTAAATCCATTCCCATTTACAATTAAATGAATCATCCCAATTAGTCTTTGAAATTAGTGAGCACACTTTCATTTCACCAAATGATCGATAATACGTTTTTTCCTTAGTATATTTCTCCTATTCAATATCAATAATCTGCATCTATGTTAGATTAGGCACTTCATTAACTTTATCATACTCCTCAATATCTTCATGAAGAGAAACAAATTCGCAAACTTTGTTCTGCATAATTTTTTTGGATTGTTTTTAAATACGTAATTTCTCTTCATTTACTTATCCATACAAAACTGCGTTTTCCTCATCTTAATTAAGTTCCATCTCCTCACTCATCTATAGTTTATTCTTAATAACCTAACTCATATTTTGATAATTTGACTTGATCCTCTTAAATGAGAGAGTAAGGATGTAAGAATGACCTTCAATTTTAACTGTACCTTATTCAATAATTTCTTCATCTAGCAAATAATCTTCGACTTATTATTGTTTCATTTATTGATCCATTAATTTTCCTAAGACGTTATTATTTTCATTATCAATTTGAAGCTTATCATATAATGATTTAGTGTTCTTTTCTGTGTATGAAATAATTTCGTCACCATATTGAGAAGAACGTTCATTTTATTCGGAAGGAGAGGATACTGATTCATTATCTTATTCCATAATATTTGTTTATTAGTTCATGTATTCATTTTGCTTTGCTACTTTTGCCAAAGAATATTATATGCTCAGAGCATTTTCATTGTAATGATTTGGTAGTATAACGACTCCACCAAACAGTTTAATTAGTTCAGTAGCCAAATTTTCCATCTTAGCTGCCTTTTTGATATGCTTTGTTTTCCTAACTTACCATTCCTTATTCAAAAGAGATTCCTAGATATCTCTAGGCACTAGTGTCCAACCATTAATTTGCCTCCTAAAGTACAAACACTCCAATATGAATTTGATTTTAAGAGCAGCACGATCAATACAGGAATAGTCAATTTAAGAAAGGGGTGGTAGACCCTTTCTTTTTCTTCTTTCTTCATTCATAATAGCTACCTTCTCTTTTTCCATTTCATACTTATCTTTTTAGTAATAACCCAAAGCTTGCTAATTTTGAATTAATTTAAACTCACTACTATCATTTTAAGGTAATGTCACATAGTGCCCTTTTAAAAAGCTATCAAAGGGGTTCACTATTCTTGTATATTAAGAGCCTTATACGCCATCTAATTTGACTCTAACACGGTTTCCTTTCCCTTTCTCTTCTTCATCCTCATTATTGTGTTAGAGCATCATCTGCTCATACCATGAGATTTTTCTTCTATAATCTTCTTTTAGTTTCTTTTTATTTATTTGTAGTTGATCTACTCCATTCAATCTTATGTGAGATGGTTTTGATTTGTCTATTTCTGAGAATGGATGCTTGTCTTAAATGTACTAGTCGAGATCAAATCGATCATCATATTCTATTTCAGATGAGAAATTCAGCATATCTTAATAATTAGGGCCATCATCCTATATTAATTGAAATATTGAAGAAATAATTTTACATCTATTAATTTTTTATCAAATGGTTAAATTTCATAATGCTATGCTTCAGTTTCATTTAATTAAGGTTTCAAGTTGGGTTAAGATTGAAGTATTCCCATTAATCTTACTTAATATCTAACCCAATTATTAAATAGGTACAAAATAATAGGCCATATCGATTCAAAATCATATTTTTTGTCAAAATCCTTGGAAATTTTTATCATCTCAATATTTTAATTTAAAAAATTAAAATCTTAATTTAAAATTAAATGGAAGAGTCAATAAAATAATAAACGCAAATGAAACAACTTAAATCAATTTTAAAAAAACCAAAGGACGATGAAAATAATAATACCAAAGAAACTACTTAAGAAGCTACTTTATCTCAAACAATTCAAGTGACAAATATAGTAAAGATGTAGGATCAATCATCTACAGTTGACTAAGCCTTTATAGAATTTCTCAAGTTATAGGAGAGCCAAGCTGCTTAAGGCCAAGTAGAAGAAATAATTCATTCATTACAAGAACAATTAGATGAAAGGCTACAGTTTCATAAATCCAGTGAATAGGGTGTTTTCATGATTAGCAACCTCATATCGTAGATAGGAATACGGATGGGTGTAAGATTTCTCAACATATAGAAACTAGATAAGGCCTTCACTTATCTCAAAATGGCTCGCAAATATACAGAGCCACTCCCTAATTCATAATGGAACGAACGTAAAGAATGGATGGAGCAGCGCATTATAGTTTTCAAAAATCTCTCACTCTATTATCAATAGTAATCTGACTGGCAAAAGGCCTATGATACTATGAAAGTTTGCTTGGGATTAGAAAAATCATTAAACGCAACTTCTTCAGCTATTTAAACTAACTTAACTTGTGCTGTAATACTGTCTAAAATGAAGAGAGTTGGTGAAAGTATAGATTTTGCTTAGGAATGCATGGAAGGTGTGGAACGATTGATGAATATTAATCGAAAATCACCTTTAGGTGAATACAAGTATTTGGGGTAAGATTTAGATAAATAGAAAGAATATGATAAATAAATGTTAACATATGCTATTTCACTTCACTTGTTAGGAAAGAATTTGAGCCAATTGAAATATATGAAAGAGGCTAAGGTGTTTTTGAGTAAAGCTCACTATATTGCACTAAATATGCTCTGCGAGCCAAAGGTTGATCTTTAATTAGCTATCTAAAATGATCTCAACTATGTTAATGTAATTAATTTCAATAAATTTTCTTTAGAAATCTTATCGAGGAATTATGACAAAACAAAAATTGAGGAAAGGAATGGATGATATTGAATCAACTTTAATGACAGTCAAATCTAATTTGGCTAATACAGATGGAAGGAGCAAAGACTAAAGTGCAGATATCGAAGAGCTTAAAAACGAAAAGCAATATTATGGAGAAGAAGAATAAAAAGTTGAAGAAGTTAAAAAGAAAAATAATGATATTATAAATACCCAAATAAAATAAGAGAAGAAGATAGTTTAGAACTATTAAAGAAAGGTATAATAGGATTTTTCGGAAAAATAAGACGATTATTAAAAATAATTAGAAAAGAAGCAATAAAATAAGAGTATAAAACTCCATCCACGAATACCATAAGTTAAGAAGGATAAAAATTCATTATAGAATATATTAAGATCTTCTAATAAATCAATATCTTAGAAAAAAGAAGAAGCGTCATAAAGAATAAAGAATTAATCTTTAAATTTAGCGGCAGAAGGTGCAAAATTAGATTTGAAAGGAATGAAATATTCATCTACTAGGGGGAAAAAAGATTTCTTCTCAAAAAGAAAACAAAATATAGAAAGGGTGAATGAAAAGCTAGGTTTCAACACTGAAAGTGAAAATGATGCGTCCTCCTTTATTGAAGTTAATGTAAATTTTAAAAATTCATAAATTATAGGGGAGATCATCTTTTAGTGAATAAAAAAGGGCTGAGTCTAGCACTAATTTGGTTTTGCCACCATTACATAAACCATCACTCTATTAGAATAACCCAGCAACAATGAAATTGTTATAAGTAATAAGTGAAAAGTATTAAAAGAAAAAGTATGAAGAAGATGACTACGAGTAAGAATAATAAATACCTGAGAAAAATCTTCTAAGAGATGTTCCAACATATAAACCACCAAAATATTCATGGAAGGATAATTTGGATAATTCTGTTTCAGATTTCTCAGATTCATAGAAAAACATACCAGATATGTCAAAAATAGTAAATCAAAAAAATATACTCTATTAATAAGAATCATCTCCAAAGATTTAAATTCTTCCTTAAGAGCCAGCAAAATAAGAAGATCCTACAGAAAACAAACAAATTTTAAAGCCTCCTTTATCAGCCGTGAGCTGAATATTGAAATCAAAAAGTAAAATATAAGCTAAATTAGGCATGAAAAAGAATGGTTCCCCAAGATTTTAAATTAATAAAAATTCCTTAACTCCATCTCATTAGTAAACTGAAAAAGAGCAGCCTCGAGGTCCCTCAGTAGGTTCGGGTGGAGCACGTGGAAAAATGGTTAAGTAAAAATAAAAATAACCAAAACAGCATTATATTCCACCTAATGAAAGAAATAGGCATAGCAAATCAGAATAAAAATAACTATGATCTGAATAAACTGAAGTTGGTCGCTTAAAACCTAAATATGATTAAGAGAGGTTGAAGCTGCTTGCATAGCCTAGACCTTAATATGGTAACAACATCATTTTAGATAATAAATATTGTAGTGCTATACAAGGATGAGGAAGATAAATAAAATGAAGAAAATAATGGTGATGAGGAGAAATTGAAAGGCTTATTAGATAAGATTGAAAAGTAGAAGAATATCGATTTTGCAGATTATGTAGATAGAGATATACCCTACATTAAGAACAACTCAAGTATGGATAGGATAAAACTCTCTTCAACTACCGTGATTACTAATAGCTATAATAATACATAAAATAATTCGAGAACAAATAAATCAATACCTAAATCAAAATTTTCATCAGGAAATTTCGAAAGGAAAATAGGCAGTAATTATAAGGATTTAATATCAATTAAGCAATAATCTAGTTCTCAATACATTCCATAATATTTGAAGGATTAAAAAAATTAGATGAAAACTTAGAAATCTATTTCACCTACCAAGAAGAAATCATTTAGGTACTATAAATAGATGTAGAATCAATTGGGTGAAAATATGAATTTTAAGCAATTGAGAGATTTAGAATGGTCAGCAGCCACATACATATAGAAACTAGTCAGAGGTATCTTCATAAGGAAGTGGTACTTGAACTACATAGTTAGAAGGAGGCTTGGAGTGCCATATTCTGGCTAAGAATTTACACAAAGTCCCTTTCTAAGAAAATTCAATATAGCCAACTATAAACTCCAGTCTATGGGTTTAGTGACTCCTTAAATGAATCTAGTTGAGGTTGTTAAATTGCAAGAGAACGATCGTCAATTATTAAAACGAGAGAAATAAAAGAAAGCTGATAAATCCAAAATTGTTAGGCGGATGCCTAAAGGCACAACACCTGGGTAATTGATAGAAAATTTATAATAAAACTTTATGGCAAATGGATTAGATGCCCTTGAATAATTAAAGAGGTTAGGTGCTGGTATTGATTTTGATGAAGAGGGAAAAGAGATTTTGCCTCAGAAAGCAAAGAAAATTTAGAATGATGATGATATGGAAGATGATTTAGTCCCTAAACTAAAATGGAGGGGCTCTAATACTTACTTCATTGATATTGATGAATTGGGCTAGTATAAAGAAAATGTTAGGATTTATAACCTTAAGAAGAAAGATTTAGAATAAAATTATAAAATGCTAGAAAATAAGGAAAAATAAAATTTCACTTCTTCGTTAAGTGCCTAATTATTGATTAGTGGATTGAAATCTAAAGAAGGAATAAGTGAGGAATAATAGATAGAAAATGTTTTAAAATAAAAGAGAAATTAAGATGAAGATGATGAATATATTGGTATTGAGAGATTTTAAGATTTTAGCAGAGAGGCCATAATCTTCTATAAAGCTCTTGGAAATTAATACGTAAAATGGACTATTAAGGTTGGTATAGCTTTTAAAAAGAACAAAAAATTCTTTATACCAGTCAAAATATTAGGAGAGTAATTGAAATCGAGAAGCACAATTGTATCTTATCTCATGAATATTGAGATGATAAAAATTTCCAAGGATTTTGACAAAAAATATGATTTTGAATCGATATGGCCTATTATTTTGTACCTATTTAATAATTGGGTTAGATATTAAGTAAGATTAATGGGAATACTTCAATCTTAACCCAACTTGAAACCTTAATTAAATGAAACTGAAGCATAGCATTATGAAATTTAACCATTTGATAAAAAATTAATAGATGTAAAATTATTTCTTCAATATTTCAATTAATATAGGATGATGGCCCTAATTATTAAGATATGCTGAATTTCTCATCTGAAATAGAATATGATGATCGATTTGATCTCGACTAGTACATTTAAGACAAGCATCCATTCTCAGAAATAGACAAATCAAAACCATCTCACATAAGATTGAATGGAGTAGATCAACTACAAATAAATAAAAAGAAACTAAAAGAAGATTATAGAAGAAAAATCTCATGGTATGAGCAGATGATGCTCTAACACAATAATGAGGATGAAGAAGAGAAAGGGAAAGGAAACCGTGTTAGAGTCAAATTAGATGGCGTATAAGGCTCTTAATATACAAGAATAGTGAACCCCTTTGATAGCTTTTTAAAAGGGCACTATGTGACATTACCTTAAAATGATAGTAGTGAGTTTAAATTAATTCAAAATTAGCAAGCTTTGGGTTATTACTAAAAAGATAAGTATGAAATGGAAAAAGAGAAGGTAGCTATTATGAATGAAGAAAGAAGAAAAAGAAAGGGTCTACCACCCCTTTCTTAAATTGACTATTCCTGTATTGATCGTGCTGCTCTTAAAATCAAATTCATATTGGAGTGTTTGTACTTTAGGAGGCAAATTAATGGTTGGACACTAGTGCCTAGAGATATCTAGGAATCTCTTTTGAATAAGGAATGGTAAGTTAGGAAAACAAAGCATATCAAAAAGGCAGCTAAGATGGAAAATTTGGCTACTGAACTAATTAAACTGTTTGGTGGAGTCGTTATACTACCAAATCATTACAATGAAAATGCTCTGAGCATATAATATTCTTTGGCAAAAGTAGCAAAGCAAAATGAATACATGAACTAATAAACAAATATTATGGAATAAGATAATGAATCAGTATCCTCTCCTTCCTAATCAAATGAACGTTCTTCTTAATATGGTGACGAAATTATTTCATACACAGAAAAGAACACTAAATCATTATATGATAAGCTTCAAATTGATAATGAAAATAATAACGTCTTAGGAAAATTAATGGATCAATAAATGAAACAATAATAAGTCGAAGATTATTTGCTAGATGAAGAAATTATTGAATAAGGTACAGTTAAAATTGAAGGTCATTCTTACATCCTTACTCTCTCATTTAAGAGGATCAAGTCAAATTATCAAAATATGAGTTAGGTTATTAAGAATAAACTATAGATGAGTGAGGAGATGGAACTTAATTAAGATGAGGAAAACGCAGTTTTGTATGGATAAGTAAATGAAGAGAAATTACGTATTTAAAAACAATCCAAAAAAATTATGCAGAACAAAGTTTGCGAATTTGTTTCTCTTCATGAAGATATTGAGGAGTATGATAAAGTTAATGAAGTGCCTAATCTAACATAGATGCAGATTATTGATATTGAATAGGAGAAATATACTAAGGAAAAGACGTATTATCGATCATTTGGTGAAATGAAAGTGTGCTCACTAATTTCAAAGACTAATTGGGATGATTCATTTAATTGTAAATGGGAATGGATTTAGGACTTTTTCAAAATGTTTAATATAAAGTGGACTGCTATAGGTTTTCTTAAAAAGAGACAATTTTCTGATAAAGAAAGATTTATTTTCTACTACTTCTTTCCTATGTGCTTGTATATATATGATTGCAGGGTTTAGATAGATTTGTCAAGATTAAACTTTGATTTATATAAGTTTGATACGATATACTTGAACTATGATGAGCTATTGGAGGAAAAAGTTAAGCATAATTTAAGATTTTATTTTACTGATTTACTGGGAGAGGATTTCGATGAAACTGCATATGATTATCAAATTTACCCTTATCACTATGATGATTTGAAAAAGGAATAATTCCTGGATTTAGATTAAATATTATAAGAAAACCATAATTCAGAAAAATTTGATGAGAGAATTGCCGAGACTAAGATATTTAAGAAGGATGAAATTAAATCTACTATAAACTCTGATGCCAATACTTTGTAATATTTGGAATCTGATTAATGTTTAATGAATCTTTCTTTGAGTAAATTTTAGCCTTGCAATAGTCTTTTTTTGGGTAGAATTGCTATATAGTATCTAGCAAATGAGAGATTTCCTAAATAAAAATTTAATTTAAGGATTGATTTTTATAAACTTGGTTATACACCTATTTTGGAGATAAATGCTTATAATATAATATGTGATGAAATGTACTAATTAAAAATCTAAAATAAGGCATTAATCAAAGATATAATAAGGATTTGCAATATGAGTGAAATGAAAATGGTCTATAATTAACTTTAGTCGCTATTTAGTATAAAGAAAGGTTTAAATGGCAAGAAATTAGAAATAAATAAAAATAGAAGAATAATTGATAGGCAATAAGGTACAAAGCCACTTTAATAATCCTATCTAACTATGCTAATTTGTAATGAGCAAATATTAAGACAAAGATCAAGAGCCAATGGTCTTAAACAATTCTAAGGTGTTCTATTCATAGAAAATCTTGGAGGAAGAATGCTAACAACTATATCAACGTTTAAAATAGACTAATAATTAGTTGATAATCTAAACCAAAACATGCAAATAATGCATGGCAACAAACACTTATAAAAAGATTAAAATAATCATAGCAAATCATTTCAAAAAGTTAAAATGTGGAAGATAAACTTATTTAGTGTTAGTAATAGTAAGCATTATGATGCCGTTATATCAGAAGAAGACATAGAATTCTTTTATGAAGCTAATATGAAAGAGAATATTAAAGAAAATAAATTAAGACCCAGTTTAATTGAATAACTAACTGATTTCATTATGGAGCTTTATGTTTAAAGAACTAGAGTTGGGACTACATTATTTTGGAGACTACCTTAAACGAAGTTGGAGCATCATTAATAAAAGGGCTAATAATAAAGTTTACTACAATAGTAATTGCGAATTTATTAAGAGTTAAATAAGAAGATTTAAAGATAGAATAGTAAGGAGGATTCTGGTGCACTTCCATTTAGTTTAGATTAACAAAAGATTAGAAGAAATGATAGGAAAGCTCCTCTACTAAGTTTGAGACCTAAAATGCTCGTTGAAAGAGAATTGCCAATTTACTAAATAAACGATAGTAAAATTTTGAAAGTAATGGGCATTGAGTAGAGAGTTATTTGTTAGGTCCCAAAGGTATTTACTTATCTTTAAACTTTACAATATTGCTTAGTAACTGTGTCTAGCTATCCTGCAATGGAATGTTGGCTGTGGTAAATTTACTTTTTTAAGACTTAACGAACATTTACTTTGACATTTTATACTTCAGATCTATTTAATATGGATTAAGATCTTTTGAATTTATCGGAGGTTGCATTAGCAAAGGATCCAGAGGTAGGTTTATGGACTGAACTAATTTAGCGCTGCCAATTAGAAAAGAACTTTAATGGAGATCTTTTGGTGTCAATAGATGGAAATAACTTTAAGGAATAGATAAGAGAATGTTTTTATTAGGACATAATCTTTAATGAATCAGCATAGGACTTATTCTTTATGGAAATTTGTATTCGCTATGAGAGCAAACTTCAATTTGAATTAGAAGACGAAGAAAATGATAAGGGAATATTAGATATAAACTCACCTTTTTATCCAATAGACTTAGATAATTAAGAAGATATAACTTCTTATCAATTCACTTTAAGAGCTTATTCATTAACTAGAAATTTATGGATTAAGGATATATAGCCATTATAAGATATAATAGCTCTATTACTATAAAACAATTATCTTCATGAAGATACAAAGTACCTATATTATAGTATGCTTCGAGATGCTGCTATATTACTCGCTCATAAAATCAGTTTTACTTAAGAAGCAAAAGAAAATCTTGGTAGGAGGGATAATATTAAAGGAAGGACAAAGATGACCTATGATATAGCAAGTATTTTGGGTAATAAAGAAGAGTTTTTGAGGATAAAGGAACAAATATAAGCAATAAAACTTTCAAAAACTTAATTAAGTGATGGAGATACATCTTTAGAGTATGCTGGCTTAAGAAACAGAGCGGATAATGTAATAGACTTGAATAAGACGATATTTTAAAGTGTCTTAACTAGAAATCCCATTCAAATATGCACTATACTCTATAACGAAATTAAGGAAGTATTTACGTATAGACTTTATCGATCAAGTGATTCTAGTTTGTATGAGAAGAGAGTGCATGCTAATGAGGTATAGAGGACTTGTGCTCCTCATTATTAATCTATGCTAAAGAATAAGATGTTTAGTTAATTGGGAAAAAGAATTGCGGAATATTATTAGAATAATATGGTTGTACAGTCATTACTAAAGTACTATAATATTAGATCATGACATTTCTTACTTTCATTAATATGTCTCATATATTTATTTTCTTCCTCTAATCTAAAATTGCAACAATCTAAATAATATGGGGTTTTGGGGTTTTGGGG